>JAKZJZ010001368.1:0-28558 GCA_022702705.1 Papilionanthe hookeriana x Papilionanthe teres
CCCTAAATACCAAAATTTTCCTTAAATCCATTTCCATGAAATTGACTTTACTTTTCCGAAGCCAAATGGAGCCATGGAGCCATGCATAAGCCATATGCAAGCCATGAGAGCCTCTTTACATGTCACCATGCCATTTTGGGCAAAAGGAGGAGGCTCTTTCCTTAACTCCTAAAGGTGGTTAACCACTTACATGATTCCACTAAACCATGCTTAAGCTTTAATTGTACTTGGATTGTGACTTGACCCCACTAATCAAGGTGATCCAAATCACTTTCTCCTCGGCCTAAACCGAGGCCTTGGGTGGTGCACCTAGCCCGAATGGGTGGGTTGACCCATTTAGGTCCAAATCTAGCCATGCCCCATTCCACTTTGGATCAAAGCCTTTACACATGTCCATGGCCGATTGATTGCACAAACCTCAGACCACGACCCACGACCACGAGGGTGACCCATGCACGGCCGGCCGGCCACCGGGCAGCCGGAAAACACCATGGCCGAGAGCTCGCATGTGAGCCGACATTGAAATTCTCACTTGCTGAGCTGCCCCATCCCTAGTGGTCACCATGGCTGATCTTCTCCTCACCGGAGCAGGTGATCCCGAAGCCTAACTCTCCTGTGAGGGCCCCAGGCCAGCTCTGTTCAAACTCCACCCCTCTCGGCCATGAGGGGAGCCAAGCACAAACCTTGCCGAAACTGCGCAAAATTGTTCCAAACCCTTCACTATCCTTAGAGCGGTTGATCCCGGTGTCGATTTGCCACAATCCCACCAACGGAGCCCGATTTCTCGGCTGAAATTCCACCCGAAACCGGGACACTTTGCCGCGGTGAGCCAATCCTCAAATTAGTCGGTCCTACACCTTCAGCTGGACCAGAGGAGAAGTTTCCACTGAAAGCCCCATCTCCGAGGCCACCCGGTTGCTCCGGCCTCGAAGCTTTGTGATCGGGCGTGGTCACTTTCATAGCTAGGCGATTCACCGGACCGGGAGACTTCATGCGGAGCTTGCTGGGACCCGATCGAAGGTGCAACAACTCTCGGATTGAAGCCACACTTCTGCGAGCTAAGGTATGAGTTAACTATCCATCCCGAGCTTCGGAGATTCTCCATTTCAAATGCCTTAGTTTCAATGCATGTTAGCGAGTATAGATGTGTTCGTCTCTTCGAGACGAATCCATAGAGCATAAGAACATAAAAATCCATTGAGAATCGAGTGAGATCTTAGGGATTTAGTGTGGACGGCTCTCGGGTGAGAACACTTGGGGACGATGAACGGATGCCGTCCATTCGATACACGCGCGCACGGACGGCCAGGATTGCGTCGGATCAGGAGACGGTACGAGAACCGCGGGGCCCGGGCTGCTGCTCGGAGTGGCGGCGTCGAATGGGAGCGCGACGCGTGTGCGTTCGGAGGCTGCCGAGGGTTGACGCGGCGCCGCGTGGATAAATAGAAAATTAGGGTATTTTTCTATTTATTTAATTCCCTAAACTTCAAAAATTCATATCTCTGTGTAGAAAAATCACAAAAATAAAATAAAAATACCCTCTTGCTCGAGTGAACAGAGGAGAATAATGTGGAAAAGAAATCATTCAATTTCATTAAGTATTTTATTTTTTATGATTTATTTACTCTCTGCATACATTTAATTCTCCATGCATGTATACAATTCACCATGGCATGAGACCATAGGGCTTTTGAAGCCTCCGAACTTGGGAACATTCCATGAATTTTCCAAGGTCGGAGGCCATCTCTGTGAAAAGTTATTTATTTTTCAAATGCATGTTGCTGTTTTGAGTATTTTAATTCCAAAAATTAGCATGTTGTGAAATAAATTCTAGAAATATTTGGTGATGTTCCTTATGACCGGAGAATTCTAGGAAAAATAGGACTTGAGTTAATTCACTCAGATTAACCCTAATTGGCTTAAACACCTAAAATAGGTCTTTAATTAATTAGAGTTAACCAAGTATCAAATTGACTTGAAATCAATTCTCCACTGACCTTTAGGATCAGAGGAATCCACCATAAAAATTTGAAGTCAATTGGACTTGGTTAGCCCCACTAGTTGTGTTGATTAAGCCACTTAGCCATTTTAAACTTTAAAAATTCATAACTTTTAAAATACCTTTTAAAAATTCACCAAATTGGTTTTGGAGCCTCTCTGATATCAGGGGAACCTAAGAAAATTAAAATTTCAATTTTCTAAAAAAGTTGATTTTTAATAATATTTTAATATTTTTAATAATTAAAAAATAATAAAAATCACAAAAATAATAAAATTCACCAAAATGTCACATTTTGAATTTTAATCACTTAGGAACAAATCCCATATTTTTCCTAAGTCTATTTAGTGAGATATTAAATTTTAAAGCCCTAGGGTAATTTTAAAATTAAAAAAAAAATGTATTTTCTAGCATTTTCACTAAAATAATTATTATAAATCATAGAAAAATCAGAAAATTGCAAAATTTGATTCTCTGGTTTCCTTGATATCAGAGAGATTTTTGAAAAATATAAAATCCATTTTTCAACATTTATTTTATTTTTAAATTAATTAACACTCCAAAACTCAAAATAATTATAATAAAAATAATATAATTCAAAAAATCACCAAAATTGGTCCAAGTGCTTTTCTGGTCATTAGGAATGTCCCCTAATTTTCTTAAGGACAGAAACTTTCCCTTGGTCATATTATTAAATTTTCATTGAAAATCTCTATTTTCCACCAAAAATAATTATATAAATAAATTAAACACAGAAAAATCACATTTTCTCCTCTCATGTCTTTATTGACATATGAGTGAAGTCACATAAAAATTTCAAGTTCATTTGAGTTCAATTTAGTAAGTTATGAAATTATTAAGCTTAAAGGGTAAAATGGTAATTAAAATCTTTAATCCTTAATTAAAACTTTAGGTTTAATAAAAAATCAACAAGTAAAATATTTGATCCTAATCTGATTTGGATGATTGAAATTTAAATAATTAAAGGGTAGAAACCCATTAAATAATTTTAAAATGATTAAACTTTAATTAAATAATAGATTAAATTTGGAAGAATAATAAAATTGGAATTATTAAAATAGGGATATTTATTAGGAAGAGATTTATTCTTTAATTTAAAAATCCCTAAATTAATTATATCAACTAATACTCAATTTTTTAATTAAAATGATAACTTCAAATTTAAAATATTTAAAGACTTAATTAAATCATTAAAATCTTTTGAAATTTCAATTAAAATTAAAAATAAAGTAAATTAAAGATAAGTTAAATTAAGATTAAATTAAATTTAATAATTAAATTAAATTAAATTAAACAATTAAATTAAATTAATTAAAATTAAATTAAATTAAATTAAACAATTAAATTTAATTAAATTAAATAATTAAATTAAATTAAATTAAATTAAATTAAATTAAATTAGAAATTAAATCAAATTAAATTAAATAATTAAATTAAATTAAATTAAATAATTAAATTAAATTAAATTAAATAATTAAATTAAATTAAATTAAATTAAATGATTAAATTAAATTAAACAATTAAATTAAATTAAATTAAATTAAATAATTAAATTAAATTAAATCAAATCAAATTAATTAAACACCAAATCAAATTAAATTGAACTATGTTAAACTAGATTAAAACTCAATTAAATTAAGTTAAATTAAATATAACATCACCTAAGACATAAAGAATTCAAAATAAATGTAAAGCAACTTGAACACTATTCCAAATTTAAACCCTTTAACTTAAATCGAATCATTTGAATACTTAACTCACCCTTGAAAGCTTTAGTTATTATAACTCCTAAATAAAACATTAAATGAAGTGTTACTTCACTCGTAGGATATTCGAATGTCTAGTTCAGCGAGCGAGTTAACAAGATTTGAAAACCTCGGACGATCGGTTCATTTATATAATTAAATTCATTTGGACTTAAAACAATCCTAGAAATATTGAAAAGATGTTTAAGATCCTTCTTAAGCACTTCCTCGATATGATAGGATATTTATAAAGAACAATTGAATTTGATTGTTCTTCGATGAAGAAAATCGTCCTTAAACCAAAACCGAAGAACACTAGACGTCATAGGAAATGACTAGGCTATAGGATTAGGAATTTGGTAGAAAACCATAACCTTTCCCTTAGCTTTACCTAGGAACTTGCTTAAATATGCTAATTGTGTTTTAAGTGCGGCTTGGGATGACGGGAAGACCCTCCGGGTACGCTTTTATTTTATTGCGATTTACTTTCTTGCAATTTACTTTCTTGCAATTTACTTTATTGCAAATGCATTTTACTTTTCTTGCATGATAAAACAACGGTTGCATGAAAACCCACACCTTTAGGATAGCCCTAAAGCTGAAACCAAAATTAAGTTAAAAGTCATTGCAAGATAAAATTCACCGCCACAACATTTCAAAATATAAAACAACTCGAAATTTAATCACAAACAGAACACAAAACTACGATTACAACTAAATTAAAACGTCTTGTTGGATGATCGGGAATACCTCGGATGATGTAACCTACGTGTTGCTAACGGGATTTCCACGGTCTAAATGAAAGTGTGGAACTCATTCGGTTGAGTTTAGCAAATTCATACGGACTAAGTGAATCCGATAAAAATAATGATGCCGGAAGGATGGAGCCGTGGGATCTTAGCAGGTGTCGTTATAATCAACTTTAAGATTTGTTTTAAATAAAACATAAAAAACACACTGGAAATTAAGATTTTCTCTAAACCAAAACACTTTTCTCAACTCCTGATTTATGATTTCTAAAACTAAACCCTGCACGATAACAAGGAGCTCGGAGCATGGTGGGCGGCACGACCATCGTCATCGGCAAAACACGAGTCTACTTCGGCAAAACTTTCCTAGAATTAAAACAACGAAGCCATAGGACTTCGAGGTAGCTTGCACTAGTGCAACATAAATCCTCGACTCTTCGTTAGGCATTTGCATTGCAAATTAAGCCCTAGCAGGTCTTAGGATTCGAGGTAGTCGTCAGATACGACAATAAACCCTCACATCTTCTAGAGTTATTTGTTTGATTTTATCATACAAATATAAGCCACTAATTAATTGAAATTGGCGAGATTGAAATATCAAATAAACATTAGGACTTTCCTAAATTCAAGACAAACAATAGGATAGTCGGGAAATTATCGAAGTTCACTTCGAATCGGTGATTTCTCCTACCTCTCTTCCTTTGGATTCACAAAACAAAATGTTCCAAAATTTGATCCATTCCTATTGAAATTCCAAAATTCAATCTTTGAAAACCTTAAACTTTGAAATTCTTGAGAGCGAGAATCATTGATTATTATCGAGAGTTTTCTTAGGTGATTCCCGTCACTTAAGATGTAATTAACTATAGGGGCTTGCCCTTATAGGGAATTCTAAAGAACCCGAGGTAATATAAACCACTGTTTGATACTTTCATATTAAGCGGGGGAATTTGTCGGCTTATAAAATTGGTTCGCGAGACCAAACGGATGTCACAAAACTTCTAGTTTATTTGATCGAAGCCCCACCATCGAGCGGTGTGTCTATCCTTAGGGATAGATACACGGTTTGTGGTGCGGTGCTCGTTTATATAAACTATTTGGGATGTGAGATCGGTTTAATCTCATATTTAAAATTATTTTCAAAATCAAATACTACTTTCTAAATTATATATATATATTTAAATTAAATTTAAAATTTAAATTCGCCGACAACTACGTTAGGCGACCCCTTTTAAAATACAACACGACCTAAAAATAAGCCGTACAATTTACGGCGACTCATGTGAGGAATATTCCTCTCTCCATTATAATCGAAATAATTACGCTTTCAAAAATCGGTAGTGTATCCATGTCCCTAATGGATCAAACTACCCTTCTTTCCGTTGGAATACTATGTTCATTTCTATCTTGAACAAGTATAGCCAACATCCTCTCGGATTTAGGAGCCACTGTTTAGACACCCCTAAACAGAGAGGTTCGAGATCCTTTTACCTCATTTACGAGGTGGGGTGGACCCCGATAGGTGTTAGTTTAGGAGTGATCCTTCGAGTCGGGAAGTCTTGCTTAAGACTTTCTTTTCCTTTCAGAATCGGATTCCTTACCTTCTCTACACCTTTGAACATTCCGTTCTAAATAAACAAACCCTCTAATAAGTGATTCTTTTAACAAATGATAAATACATGAACAAAGAATGAGTTCGGACTCTTTTCAATTCCTTTCTTTTCGTCACGAAGAAAAGAAGCATAACTAGGGCTGACGACAGAATCTACCTTGCGAAATGGAAGCCCGAGCGATTTTCTCCTTCACCAACGGACTTGGACTTCGGCTATGCATAAGGATGAAGTCTGCCGACAATGGGGTCATCCGATTTGGACGAGGATTTGAGCATACGAACGTCGAAGTCACCGACGTCTCCCTCTTTGCAGCTGACGAACAAGGTATCACGGCGAGGAACCCGCGCGAGTTCGACCTTAGGTCGACCCGAGAGTTTCCTCCACTGCGAAGGGTCCGAGCTAGGAGGAATGCGATGTCCGCGGGGAGGACTATTCTCACTACCCCCACTGGTCTAGTTGTTTCTGCACCTACCCCGACTTACGCCGAATCAAAGGGGAAAGGAATCCGAACTATGATAAACACTGTTACCGTGGAGGGTACGGATCTTCTGTAAGACCTTATGTCTTCGAAATCGGGTCCGGTTCGAAGATTCCTTCGGCTGACAAGACCCGAAGAAGAAATAGAAATAGAAGGATCGCCGGGGAAGCCGGAAGCTGCCGAGATTGCCTTCTCGGAGGAAATTCCGGAGTTGCCAGAATATACACCGTTACCGGAATATACACCATTCGCCGACTACATACCACTTTTGGGAGGAAGCGGGTTCCATCCCCTCTCGCCGCGAGAGGATGAGGAGAATGTTCGCAAGATTCTTGTCACATTACCTCGGCCCGCATACTACAACGATAGCCACAAGAAAGAACTAGAACTACGCCGTTTGCTCAGTTGCAAACTTTGGTAGAAAAGCTAGCAAGAAGGAAAAGCGCCGTGTCGGAAATTCTACGAAGGATAGGGCGGGTGCCGATCGAATCCCGTCTTGGGCCCCGAGTAGAACCCGCCATCATGATAGAAAAGCCAAGCAAGAGAATGAAGGCTAGCCCGCCTGTCGTAGTATCAGGATTACAGATTAGGGAGGATACCACCTTCCAGCATTTGGCAGATAGACCATCTGGTCATAGACCTTCTGCTGCTAGAAGGATGGTGTGGCGTCCCACTACGGGGCGATTGAGGGCGAAACGGCGGCCGAGAAGAAAGTCTCGCCGGGAGGCTGGAATGCGAAGAAAGTGCTGCTTGCGATGAAGGGGACTCGTGAAAGAGGACCCGGCAACCATCGCATGACAACCACGAAGATGCACGAAAGCTCCGCTAGAAGATGCCATGGAAAAGTTGAGAACCGACATCCGACGGTTGGCAAAGAAAGAGAAGAAAAGTTCGGAGACGAGATCGACTCATCGGAATTCATGGACAACGAATATGCGAGAAATCAACATGGTTGAGACACGAGCTTCATCATCTTCTCGAGGTGCTCCTGCGGCCGCGAAGAGAGGAGCCGGAGCGATGAAGAGACGGCTTCGGGAAAAGGACGACACGATCGCTCGGATGGCGAAGAGGATGGAAGAGATGGCCGTAGCTCTAGCCACTCTCCAAAGTCAAGTACAACCACATAGAGAGACACCCCGGGAGGTCATTCACATCGTAGACGGAGGAAAGGAGATTACATCCGTCAATGGGGATGACCAGTGTAGAAGGATACAACACAAAGTATGATCCACGAAAAGGATATCAAGAACTTGGTAGAACGGCGAGGTGCGAGAAGCCCTAGCACAATCGAAGAACGGGACATCTATTCGGACGGGTAGACCTTACCGGAAGAGTTCGGCCATATCCGATACCCGAAGGGCTTCGTGCCACCTCTGCATTTAAGACCTTCGACGGAAGCAGGAACCCCGACGGCATGTTGCACACTTTCGTGCCGGTTGTTGCAATGCCGGCGGGAGCGATGCGCTACTCTTCCGACGGTTTGTTAGCGATCCATCGGGGATCGCCTTCGGCGAGTATGCGGAATTGCCCAACGGATGCAGTAAAGACATTCTCGGAGCTAGAGAGCCTCTTCATTAAGCGATTTGCGGAGCTCGGCACCACATCACTATAGGTGATTTAGTGGTAGAGAAACAAAGGCCGAATGAAACTCTAGTGGATTACATACTTCGATGGAGAAATTTAAGTATGAAGTGTGAACCACAGCTGCAAGAACAACATGCGGTCGGCATCTTGCTTAAAAGCATTCACGGCCGATAGCACTTCTCCTCGAGGGATTCACTTATTAAGACTTTTGAGAAGTTGTTAAGCAAGGCCGGAAGCTTGCAAGAAGAGGCGAAGCAATTAAGTTTTGCCGACAAGACGGACGAGCAGAAGCCGGTGAAGACTTTCGAAAAGAAATGCGGGGTCGTTGCGGCGATTGACAAAGGCAAACAACCGATGCAAATACCACCGGAACGGCCGCAGCAACCACAACAAAATTACCGGCAACCCGGTCCAGCTATCAGTCGTCTCCGCAGTATGAACAACCGTCTCGTCCGCAACGTACATTGAGGGAGCTTCTGAGCAGAGAATATCCGTTCAAGAATGAAGCGGTACCAAAGATGTTCCGTAGCTTAATGAAAACTCCAGATTTCCAGTTGCCGGAGCCTAAAAGACCGGAGGAAGTCAACAAGAAAGGTGATCCCGACTTTTGCCCTACCATCGGATGCTTGGGCACAAGATAGAAGGCGCATTACCTTGAAAAGTTGGCTCGAGCGACAACCTTCGGAAAGGAAATATAACAATCCCGAAGGAGTACATGAAGGAACCCCGGAAAGGAGGTTCCGTCGATGTTATCTCAGCCGATCCCGTCATTCAGATAGATCCCTATGCAGGCGACGATGGATGGACTACCGCACAGACGAGATCTTCGAAGAAGATTTTAGACAACATCCGAACCGCTTCGGTGCGAGCTTCGATTCGAGTTCGAGACACTGTTAAGCCGGTACTTATCACTTGCGATGGAAGAACCACCTCGACGAGGAGACAATCGAAGAGAAGAAGAAAATTGACGAAGAAGAGGGGCCGAGACTCCTAAGGCTAGACTAGGGGCTGCTTATCCTAGGATAGTTGTTTCCGATTCGGGGGAGAAATCCCTCGAACCTGCGATTTTGTATGATTATCTGCTCACTTCGGTGGGATCATATAATGATAAGGGTGATGGCGTTGGCTACGTTTTGGTTGTTTCTAACGATTACGTAACTAGCGACAATCCGGGCGTCGATTTCGATACCAACAACAATTCTCAAATCATACATGATCTCGACGATCACAATGACGAAGAAGGCATCCATCGAGGAGGCTACGAGAGTTCAACGAGCAACGGATCTATACGTGAGTTTCGAGGAGCTCCGGTTACGATAGAGTTAGAGCCTTCAGATTTGGAAGATAATCCGGAAGAGCCGGTCATTCCGATTCGGGAGGAGACACGAGACAAACTCGATACTAGATTCGGAAGAAATTACGAAGTCGACCTAAGAAGTGGAAAAGTTCTACCTCCGAGAATGGGTCCAAAAGACAAAGGAAGCGGTGGTTGTTCGAGAAGAACCAACCCAGGCGGAAGAAATACCCATTCGAGAAGAAGCGAGACGCATGAGAACAAAGTGGACTACAACGTGCTAGCCCATCTTAGGAAACTACCGGCCAAGGCGAGCATTTATGATGCTCTCATCTTATCAAAGGAGATGAGAGAAGCTCGATCGAGGCCTTACTTGATCCGGAAATTTGCTTAGCTCGAATGGCCGGAGATTCCTTAGATGAGGTTTGCTTGTTAAAGGAACGACGAGGTGTCACCTTCACGGACAATGACCTACTACTTGGGACGGCGAGATCACGACCGACCGTTGTACATTTCGAGTTACAATTGGGAAGTTTACGCTCTCCGGAGTTTTGGTGGATCCGGGAGCATCAATCGATATAATGAGTCTTCGAACACTAGCATACTTGGAAATTGATGCTCGTGAGCTCGAGGCCGACAAAATGTTATTAAGAGGATTCGACCGGAAAGGAGAAAGAGCCCTCGGGTCAATAACGCTGCGATGAAGACCGGTGATTTAGCAAAGACAACCGCAAAATTTCATATAATCGATTCGAAACGTCGTTCAACGCTCTCTTGGGCCGACCATGGATACATGAAAACGGGATGGTACCATCATCTCGCATCGGTGCATCAAATATTACGATGGAGGAACGGTGCATCAAAGGAGACTTACAACCATTCTCCGTACATGAAATTGGAATCCATGAAGATGCGGCTTATTATGCACCGCCAAAGAAAACAATCTTCTCGAGAGATACCATAACAAATGAAGCAAAGAAAGTTCGGGACAACGAAGAACACGAAGTTCTAGTCCAACAGATCACTCACCACTCCCTTCGGCGAGATGGTGAAGGTTTCTCCACAACTCGCATCCGAGGTCGAGGCCGGGGACGAGGCCGTGGTAGAGACACTAGGACGATTGGACGGAAGAAACCGACCATCAATGTTGATTGGGAAGATAGTTCGAAGAGAAAAAGAAATCAAGCAAGAAGCGACAACAATAAGTCGAAAGAAGCCGCAATACAAGATCTCCTCGAAGATGAAAAGAACGAAGAATACAAATCAATGTACGAGAAGATTAACCACTACGTACATACTCATGACCTAACTCCGATCCATTCTAATAAGATCGAGGGTATGGAGGTCGAAGAGGTACGTAGTGACGGTGCAAAGCCGATCAAATTCTACCGTGGTGCTTCTTCCTCAAAGCGAAAATAATGTACAATTCGAAGATGTCACTTCATCAGAATTAATGGAATTACCTTTTGAGTGGTACTCTCCATGTGTTCAAAATTTAATTCAACGTGGTTTCTTACCTCGACAATGGACAAAAGGCCAATCACAACATTTTGAAAAGTTATGGAATAACTCCGGCCGTCCTCCCGATTCAAAGTATGGACTCGGATTCGGCACGGTAGGGTCGGTTGACGATGCTGAATTTTGCTTGGTTGTCACTTGCAAATCCGATGAAAGCTGCATGGAAACTACGGACGAACTCGAAGATTTACAAATTGGAGACGCTCCACCGGAATTCGAAGAAGAAATCGAATCTACGATAGATGAGTTAACGGAAGTTAACTTGGGTACTAGCGAAGAGCCTAGACCTACCTTTGTTAGCTCCTTACTCAATAAAGAAGACTCCGAAGAAATAATCAAATTATTAATGGAATTTAAGGATCTGTTTTGCTTGGAACTACGATGAAATGCCGGGATTAGCTCCGGAGGTTGCGGTCCATAAGCTAGGAGTGGATCCTGCTTCGTCCGGTCGGACGAGGTCCCGGAAGAATGCGTGCGGAAATCGAACAACAAGTAATAGCCGAAGTTAAAAAGCTAATAGACGCTAAATTTGTCAGTGAAGAACAATACCCGACTTGGCTAGCCAATGTGGTGCCGGTCGAGAAGAAGAATGGTCGGATCGGAATTTGTGTGGACTTCGGAGATTTAAACAAGGCATGTCCAAAAGATGAATTCCCTCTACCAATTCCGGAGCGATGATCGATATTGCTTCGACACATGAAATATTCTCATTCATGGATGGATCTTCGGGATACAACCGGATAAAAATGGCTCCGGAAGATGAAAAGCTTACGGCATTCGAACGCCGATCGGAGTATTTTGCTACACGGTGATGCCATTCGGATCGAAGAACGCGGGAGCAACCTACCAAAGAGCAATGACAAGAATTTTTGATGATCTCATCCACAATCAAGTCGAGTGCTACGTGGACGATGTCGTCATCAAAAGCAAAGTAAAGGAAAACCACCTGTATGATTTGAGAATTGTTTTCGAACGATTAAGACAATTTAACCTTAAGATGAATCCCTTAAAATGCGCCTTCGGCGTCACCTCCGGGAAATTCTTAGGATTCGTTGTCCGACATCGTGGAATTGAAATCGACCGGAGAAGATTAAAGCCATCTTAGAAATGCCGCCTCCCAGAAACCTTAAAACAACTACGATCCTTTCAAGGGAAGGCGGCATATCTTCGACGCTTTATCTCGAACACTGTCGAGTAGGTGTCGGCCTTTCTCGGCACTAGTTAAAAAGGACGCCAAATTTATTTGGGAAGAAAAATGCCGAGAAGGCCTTCGAAGACATTAAACAATATTTAATGACACCTCTGTCTTAGCGACCCCGATCTCGGAGTAGACCGGCGATACTTTACACCGCGGCTCGAGACGACTCTCTCGGAGCCATGTTAGCCCGAGTCGATGATGAGGGTAAAGAAAATGCTCTTTACTACTTAAGCCGTCGTTTACTCCCGACGGAAGTAAGGTATCCCGCAATTGAAAAGCATTGTTTGGCCACGATCTTCGCCGCTCGAAAGCTCGGGCACTACATGCTTTCTCATAAGGTCGACTTGATTTCGAAGTTTAATCCATTGCAATACTTGATGACTCGTCCAATACTTTCCGGCGGACTTGCCGGATGGTCGATGATATTATTGCAATTCGATATAACTTTCGTGCCTCGCGTGCCGGTAAAAGGACAAGTCTTAGCGGACTTCCTCGCGACACACCCTTTGCGGCGAATCTCCTCTCGATGACGATCGCCGGATGAACAAATAATGAACTTAGAAGACCTTAATGATCGACGTTGGGAATTATATTTCGACGGAGCATCTTCGGCACACAAAGACGAAGAATCGCAAGTGATAGTGCCCGGTAAGGCGAGGAATCGGGCTAATCTTTATAACACGGAGCGGGGGATGTTAAGATACTCCTACCACTTGACGGAGACCGTGTACAAACAACGAAGCGGAATACGAAGCCCTCATAACGGGATTGGAATTAACCATTCGAATGGGGATAACGAGACATCAACATCTACGGGGATTCACGGTTAATCATTCAACGGATCGCCGGACAATACGGAATTTTTAAACGAAGACTCGAACGAGTACTTCCGGTATGCCATACGAGTTGTTGGAACAGATTCCAAATGTGACAATCTACAAGATTCCTAGAAAAGAGAATGCTTTAGCGGATGCTTTAGCCCGTCTCGCAAAAGAATTTGCATGTTTGCAAGATGAATCGGTGGAAGTGTCGGTTCACGGACGTCGGGTCCTATCACGGCTTGACATAGACACAATACACAAATCGAAGAAGAAAAAGAATCGGTTGCGGCGGTGACGAGAAAACACGGAAGATTGGCGACGGCCATTGATGAACTACACCGCAAACGGGAAAGCTACCGGACGATAGGTCGCTCGCCCATCGGATCGAAAAGAACTACTGTCTTACGCATTAATAAACAACACATTATACGGAAGGTCTTTTGATCGAATGTGGCTAAGGTGCCTAGCGGGTGCGAGGCCCGTGAAATTGTTAAAGAGGTGCATTCGGGACTACGTGGCGCTCACCGGTCGGGTCCAAGATGAAGATGAAAATTAAAAGACTAGGGTACTACGGCCCTCGATGATGACCGGTCGCATGAAAATCGCCGAGAGGCGTCACCAATGCCGAGTGCACGGAGTGGTTCTACACCGACCTCCAAATGTGCTACACCGACAATTGCGTCGTGGCCGTTTGAATGTTGGGGCACGGATATAGTGGGTCCGATAGAACCACCATCTTCAAAAGGACATCGTTTCATTCTTGCGGCTACGGATTACTTTTCGAGTGGGCGAAGCGAGTTCCACTTAGAGAAGTGAAAGCACACCACGTGCTACGGTTTTCGAGAACCAAGTTGTCTACCGTTTCGGAGTGCCGCGCGGGGATCATCTCGGATAATGGGTCGGCATTCGAAGCACACAAATCAACAATTTTGTCGGGAGACACGGAATCGGCGGCGATACTCGACAATTTACTACCCAAGAGCAAACGGTCTCGGCGAGGCTTTTAATAAAACTCTCGTTCAAATCTTAAAGAAAACCACGGACGATAATAAGAGAAATTGGCACGAGAAATTGTTAGAAGCCTTATGGAGCCTGCGGACAACCTTCGAACTCCTACTCGAAGCTACACCTTACGCTGCGGTGTATGGGTCCGAGCGGTGTTACCTTTAGAGGTTCGGCTTCCTTCACTCGGAGTTGCGATTGCAAACAAGATCACGACGAAGAAAACGCCGGACTACGACTCGAAGAATTAGAAAGCTTGGAAGGGAAAAGACTTGCGGCGCAACGGAATTTAGAACTATATCGAAGCTAAGATGGTTCAAACCCATGACAAGGCGGGTCGCCCGAGAACCTTGAAAGTTGGTGATTTAGTTCTCGTTCTCAAGAGACTATTCTTGCACACCGCAAGATAGGAGGAAAATTTGAACCCACTTGGGAAGGACCGTTTGTGGTTGAAGCGGTATACTCGGGAGGTTCCTACCGGCTAGTGAATTGCCGGGGAGAACGACATATGCTTCCAATCAACGGACGATACCTGAAAAAATATTACGCTACCTGATGTTTCGAAGGAATGAATTCTTCATCCTAAGAAACACGGGTGAAAGTAATTACTTGTGATTGGGTCAGAACCCAAAAAAATAATAAAATGTGCTAAGATAAATAAAATCATGATAATTAAGTTTTCCTTGTTTCCTTTTTCAAATCAAGATCTCTTTCCGGATCTTATCCTACTTCATTCTGTTAAATTTCAAGATATAAGAATAATAAAAAATGTATCTTTAATAAACATTTTCTTAATGTTCTTGTTCTTAGTACGACCCACGATCCTTTTCCTTGTCTTTTCGCGGGGAAATGTCGAACGGGCGGTTGGTCTTGAACTTTAAGAATGGCGTAAGCCTTGCACTCGATGAAAAGAGGGTGAAAGATGGAGCGATAATCGAGATTGACTCGGATTTCGCACCGAGCGGGCCTACGATGCGAGGAAAGTGGCCGGGTCCCGGTTAGCCGAGAAGAGCGCCGGGCGGACGGTGATGAAAGTGGGTGGCCCAAGCCACCAATCCAACAACAAGAAAAGAAAAGCAAACACCGAAGAAGACAAGAAAATGAAGTCCGTAGTCACTACGGCGGAGGGCGGGCTTGTCGGCGCCGCGCCCGCGAGAGATTCAAGAAGTTCGGAGGGCTACTCTCACGACCACGCAACGAAGAAATAAGAATCGCCGCATCCGTAAAATGTTAACAAAACTAGTTGCGGACCAGGCGCGACGAGACAGTTGCTAATGCCGGCACATACACTTCGAGGACACCGGTTCACCGGGAACACTGAAGAAAGGAGGCCGGCTCCTAGAATAACGAAAGAACCGGGGAAATCTCCGGAAGATCGAGAAGAAAGAAGGCTACCACGCCACCGGATAGAACCACCGGCGAGTGCATGACCTTGTTGCGAAGCAACCCGGGGGATGTCCGACGAGGCATCATCACGAGGAGCCGAGGTATGCGAGGGGAACGTGAAGGGATTGAACCATATATCCCACAATATGTCACAAGGCCTCGCCATCGCGAGATCATTCCGGAATACGAGCTGGAGAGGATGCGGAGAATGTTGAAAAGAAAACTTTTGAATACTTCGAGAGAATTAAAGGAAGAAGGATCAACATACTAGAAGGCCTCGAGCTACACAGAAGCGTATTCTCGGAGTATGAACAACGGCAAATCGTGGGTAGTATCCGGGATACGAAAAGAATGGGCCGAGCGAGCGCACTGAGGAAAATACATACTCGGAACCCGGAGATGGATGCCGGGGAAAGGAAGAATCACAATACAATGCGGATGCTTGCTACAACTTTGCTTGAAGACGGAAGGGAAACCCACCGGGGATACTTCGTCATGGGCAAGTAGATCCGATGCCATTAGTTATCAAGAGAATGGTGAAAAGATTGATAACATGGAGAGTGCTTGCCGACAGATTGCATACCCAATAGTTGCATTATCAACATCTACAAACGGGGTAGTTGCATACCCCCACATATTGATCACCACGACTTCGTCGGACCTTCTGCGCACGGTTTCTTTCTTGAATGAGTGCAACATCATGTTCGGATCGACCTCCGGATAGCGAGGCCCGGGTGAGTTCCGAGGGCCGGTAAAGATACCTTTACTAGGTGGGTTCCGTCATGATGCTGCAAGGTAACGGAGCGAGATATCGCAAAGCATTGCATACCGGGAGTGCCGGTGGAGCGAATCTCGGTTACTTTCGAGGAGGATGGACGACGACAAAATACCTTACCATTTCCAACCGGATCCGGAGCTAGAGAACCTCCGGCCTTACGAGCTGTGAGTTACATGGGAAATATCACACCTCCAACGTACATCCAGTCGGCATCCTTGCCAAGGATGGCTTGGAAGGTGATGTTATTGACCATGTACCTCGCTATTCGGACATGGATTTTTTGACGGATGATTCTTTTGATGGATCAACAAAGATCATACACAGTCCGTTTTGAGTCTACATGGATTGTATGAAATATATTCCAGATCGAGTTGTACGACGTATTTTCAACATGATTGGAATGAAAGTGACCATGTCACGTTTTTGGCCTTCACCTCTTTTGTGCAAATTGGTTGGGAAACGCCATTAAAGTTAAATGAACTTCGAACAAAGAACAGAAAAGAAAAAAAAGAGAATAAAAGAAAATTTTTTAAAAAAAAAAAATCGAAAAATGACAAACACCAAGTTCACATGAACATTAAATAAACAACAAAATAAAATTTGAACCATTAAAAGATAAACGAAATCAACACAAATCTCAAATTCAATCTTTCCAAATTCCGAATCAAATTTCAATCTTTTCAAACTTCAAAATCAAATTCTATCCTTCCAAACTTCCAAATCAAATCTCAATCAAATTCCAAATCCACTCTCGATCAAATTTCAAATTTGATCTTCCCAAATCTCAAATCGAATTCTCGATCAAAATCCAAATCCAATCTCGATCAAGTTTCAAACTTGATCTTTCAAATTTCAAATCAAATCTTAAATCAAGTTTCAATCGAGTTCAAACTCATCCTTCCAAATTTCCAAAATTCCGAATTCAATCTTTCCAGGCTTCAAGTCTCGATCAAATTCAAATTCAATTTCTTCCAGATCTCGAATCAAATATCAATCAAATTAAATTCAACCTTTGGGTCGAGGATTTTACATCCAAGACTGCATTGCTTTAGGATCATTTCCCTATCGCAATGAAGTACATCACATCAAAATAAAACTTTTGGGTCGAGGATTTTACATCCAAGACTGCCTTGCTTTAGGATTCTCTTCCTATTGCCTTGAAATACATCAAAATTCAAAACTTTTGGGTCGAGGATTTTACATCCAGATTGCCTTTGCTTTAGGATTCTCTTCCTATTGCCTTTGAAATACATCAAAATTCAAACTTTTGGGTCGAAGATTTTACATCAAGCTGCCTTTGCTTTAGGATTCTCTTCCTATTGCCTTTGAAATACATCAAAATTCAAATCTTTTGGGTCGAGGATTTTTACATCCAAGTACCTTTGCTTTAGGATTCTCTTCCTATTGCACTTGAAATACATCAAAATTCAAACTTTTGGGTCGAGGATTTTACATCCAGACTACCTGCTTGCTAGGATTCTCTTCCTATTGCCTTGAAATACATCAAAATTCAAACTTTTGGGTCGAGGATTTTACATCCAAGGCTGCACTTTGCTAGGATTCTCTTCTGTTGCCTTTGAAATACATCAAAATTCAAACTTTTGGGTCGAGGATTTTACATCCAAGTACCTTGCTTTAGGATTCTCTTCCTATTGCCATTGAAATACATCAAAATTCAAACTTTTGGGTCGAGGATTTTACATCCAAGACTGCCTTTGCTTTAGGATTCTCTTCCTATTGCACTTGAAATACATCAAAATTCAAAACTTTTGAGTCGAGGATTTTACATCCAAGACTGCCTTTGCTTAGGATTCTCTTCTATTGCCTTTGAAATACATCAAAATTCAAACCTTTTGGGTCGAGGATTTTACATCCAAGACCTGCTTGCTTTAGGATTCTCTTCCTATTGCCTTTGAAATACATTAAAATTTAACCTTTGGGTCGAGGATTTTACATCCGAGACTGCATTACTTTAGGATCTTTTCCCTATCGCAATGAAATACATCACATCAAAATCAAACTCTTGAGGTTAAGGATTTTACATCCAACACCGCTTTGCTGCGAGATCTCTTCTCATTGCAACGATTCAATCTAATCAATTCAATTTTCTTTCGAGGTTGAAGATGTTACATCTAAAACTTCGAATTCCAATTTTCATTTCAAATCGAATCCCTCGAATTAATTTTGACAAAACTTCAATCTAAATTGAAACTCCAAACTAAAATTTAAACTCACACATCAAAACATAAATTGAAGCAAAATAAAATCTAAATCGAAATTCCCCGGATCATGTGATTTGGGATTCACCTCCTTTTCCTTTCCCCGGCGAGAGTTCGAGAATCTCCGGTTCCGGAGATATACTTGACACTCCCCGGCGAAACTCTTCTAGCTTCGTCCTAAGTTCGTCACTTGGACATCTGTGTTGGTTTTGTTGATCGCTTCGGTCAACACCAATACGCGCGGTGTGCTCCGTCGGCTCACCACACTTATTGAGGGTCCATTTGTTGACCTCATTTTTGATGAGGTCTTCCTTTCTTCTTTTTAGTGCTTAGGATCTAGCCTTAGGCTTTTCCTTTGACTATCTTAGAGGACTAGAATTGGGACCCGCCTTTTAGAAATTCAAACCACTTCTAAACTCCCTGCAAACTCCACAAACTTGACTATAGACCCCTAATCACCTAGAGGGTTGAAATCGAATATGGAAGTTTAAAGGATGAGTTCCTATAGGACTCTTTGGCCTTAGGACGCCTTACAGGTGGCACTGGTGCAGTGAAGGGGCTGACATACACTACACTTACACACTACATTTCCACACACTTCCTAAAACCACACCCATACCCAACTTAACCTCCGACTCATGTAGGTGATTCACATGGATGGTCCTTAACCCCTAAGCCCTTGGCTAAGAGGGTTAGGAACAACATAGTGAATGCCTCGAATGAGTCCTTTCATGGCTCATATGGGCTTGAAATGGCTTCATGGCTCAACCAGAATGATTTCACCCCACCCAAATTCACCCAATCTTCAATTTCCCAAATTTTCAATTTTTTGACCCCGGGACCCTACACCTACTAAACCTACCCAAAACCGCTGAATTACCCAAATTTTTGCAAAATTTCCAAATTACCCAAAATTTTCCAAAATCAATCCCGAACATCTCCAAATCACTCAAATTGATCATCCATACCCAAAAATACCAAAAATTCCAAGAAAACCCCCCAATACCCTCCAAATACCCAAAATACCCTTCTTGGCCTAAAAATCCAAAAATTCAGAAAATTCCCAGAAAATTCCAGAAAATCCCAAATATTCCCAATTTCATTTTGTCCAACTACACCATGGGCCAATTTTGTCAATTTACCCTACTTTTGTCAAAACCCCCAAATTGACCCATTTTAACCCAAAGTGGACCCAATGTCAAACCAAACATACCCAATTGACCCCAATTTTGGTCCAATTCAATTCTAAACTTCAATTCAACATTCCCAATACCAATTTAGACCAAATCCAAGTCCAATTTGATTGACATTTGGATCCAATTTCACTTTGGGCCTTAAAGCCCAAATTTGGACCCATGACCCAAACTTAGCCCAAACTAACCCAATTCAACTCCAATTAACCCCAAATCTTTTCTAAACCTTCCTTAACATCCTCATAAACAAAACACTAACATGATTTGCCCAAGATTTTGACCCAAACCCCACTCAAATTCAACCCAAAATCAAAAAGCCCAATTTTGACCTAAACCCAAATCTAACCCAAATAGGCCCAAACCTCAAAATTAAAACCCAACCAAAGCCAAAACCTCTTTGAAACACTCCCATAAACATTTCTTAATATTTATTTTACATCAATTTCAACCCTAGCCCAACATTGGCCCAAGTTAGCCCAATTTGACCTACATTGGCCCATTCACCAAAAGAATTCAAATCCAACCCAATTCAAGTCCAAACTACCCCAAATTTGCTTCAAGTCACTCATGACACATCCATGAGCTAAACCCAATAATTATTTGGCCCAACCTCTTTACAAAATTTCATCCCAAAATCCATTTTTAAAATTCGAGAGCCCACTTTCCTAATCCATCTTAAAAACCCATCTAAAACCCTTTCAAAAAAGCCCAAAATTCTTCCAAGGCCCATATGACATTTCCCCTCATCATACTTTCAATTAAAATCATCCCTAAGTCCTAAATTCATCATCAAATAATTCCAAATCAAGCCTCATGCCAAATCACCCCTAAATACCAAAATTTTCCTTAAATCCATTTCCATGAAATTGACTTTACTTTTCCCAAGCCAAATGGAGCCATGGAGCCATGCATAAGCCATATGCAAGCCATGAGAGCCTCTTTACATGTCACCATGCCATTTTGGGCAAAAGGAGGAGGCTCTTTCCTTAACTCCTAAAGGTGGTTAACCACTTACATGATTCCACTAAACCATGCTTAAGCCTAATTGTACTTGGATTGTGACTTGACCCCACTAATCAAGCTGATCCAAATCACTTTCTCCTCGGCCTAAACCGGGCCTTGGGTGGTGCACCTAGCCCAAATGGGTGGGTTGACCCATTTAGGTCCAAATCTAGCCATGCCCCATTCCACTTTGGATCAAAGCCTTTACACATGTCCATGGCGATTGATTGCACAAACCTCCAGGCCCCGACCCACTGACCACGAGGGTGACCCATGCCAGCCGGCCGGCCACCGGGCCGCCGGAAAACACCATGGCCGAGAGCTCACATGTGAGCCAACATTGAAATTCTCACTTGCTGAGCTGCCACATCCCTAGTGGTCACCATGGCTGATCTTCTCCTCACCAGAGCAGCTGATCCCAAGCCCTAACTCTCCCTGTGAGGCCCCCCAGCCAGCTCTATTTAAACTCCACCCCTCTCGGCCATGAGGGGAGCCAAGCACAAACCTTGCCGAAACTACGCCAAAATTGTTCCAAACCCTTCACTATCCTTAGAGCGGTTGATCCCAGGTGTCGATTTGCCACAATCCCCACCAACGAGCCCGATTTCTCAGCCGAAATTCCACCCAAAACCGAGGACACTTTGCCACGGTGAGCCAATCCTCAAATTGACTGGTCCTACACCTTCACTGGACCAAGAGGAGAAGTTTCCCACTGAAAGCCCCATCTCCGAGGCCACCCGGTTGCTCCGGCCTCCAAGCTTTGTGATCGAGTGTGGTCACTTTCATAGCTAGGCAATTCACCGGACCGGGAGACTTCATGCGGAGCTTGCTGGGACCCAATCGAAGGTGCAACAACTCTCGGATTGAAGCCACACTTCTACGAGCTAAGGTATGAGTTAACTATCCATCCCGAAGCTACGGAGATTCTCCATTTCAAATGCCTTAGTTTCAATGCATGTTAGCCGTATAGATGTGTTCGTCTCTTCGAGACGAATCCATAGAGCATAAGAACATAAAAATCCATTGAGAATCGAGTGAGATCTTAGGGATTTAGTGTGGACGGCTCTCGGGTGAGAACACTTGGGGACGATGAACGGATGCGCGTCCATTCGATACACGCGCGCACGGACGGCCGGGATTGCGTCGGATCGGGAGACGGTACGAGAACCGCGGGGCCCGGGCTGCCGACTCGGGTGGCGGCGTCGAATGGGAGCGCGACGCGTGTGCGTTCGGAGCGCCGAGGTTGACGCGGCGCCGCGTGGATAAATAGAAAATTAGGGTATTTTTCTATTTATTTAATTCCCTAAACTTCGAAAATTCATATCTCTGTGTAGAAAAATCACAAAAATAAAATAAAAATACCCTCTTGCTCGGTGAACGAGAGGAGAATAATGTGGAAAAGAAATCATTCAATTTCATTAAGTATTTTATTTTTTATGATTTATTTACTCTCTGCATACATTTAATTCTCCATGCATGTATACAATTCACCATGGCATGAGACCATAGGGCTTTTGAAGCCTCCGAACTTGGGAACATTCCCTGAATTTTCCAAGGTCGGAGGCCATCTCTGTGAAAAGTTATTTATTTTTCAAATGCATATTGCTGTTTTGAGTATTTTAATTCCAAAAATTAGCATGTTGTGAAATAAATTCTAGAAATATTTGGTGATGTTCCTTATGACCGAGAGAATTCTAGGAAAAATAGGACTTGAGTTAATTCACTCGGATTAACCCTAATTGGCTTAAACACCTAAAATAGGTCTTTAATTAATTAGAGTTAACCAAGTATCAAATTGACTTGAAATCAATTCTCCACTGACCTTTAGGATCAGAGGAATCCACCATAAAAATTTGAAGTCAATTGGACTTGGTTAGCCCCACTAGTTGTGTTGATTAAGCCACTTAGCCATTTTAAACTTTAAAAATTCATAACTTTTAAAATACCTTTTAAAAATTCACCAAATTGGTTTTGGAGCCTCTCTGATATCAGGGAAACCTAAGAAAATTAAAATTTCAATTTTCTAAAAAAGTTGATTTTTAATAATATTTTAATATTTTTAATAATTAAAAAATAATAAAAATCACAAAAATAATAAAATTCACCAAAATGTCACATTTTGAATTTTAATCACTTAGGAACAAATCCCATATTTTTCCTAAGTCTATTTAGTGAGATATTAAATTTTAAAGCCCTAGGGTAATTTTAAAATTAAAAAAAAAATGTATTTTCTAGCATTTTCACTAAAATAATTATTATAAATCATAGAAAAATCAGAAAATTGCAAAATTTGATTCTCTGGTTTTCCTTGATATCAGAGAGATTTTTGAAAAATATAAAATCCATTTTTCAACATTTATTTTATTTTTAAATTAATTAACACTCCAAAACTCAAAATAATTATAATAAAAATAATATAATTCAAAAAATCACCAAAATTGGTCCAAGTGCTTTTCTGGTCATTAGGAATGTCCCCTAATTTTCTTAAGGACAGAAACTTTCCCTTGGTCATATTATTAAATTTTCATTGAAAATCTCTATTTTCCACCAAAAATAATTATATAAATAAATTAAACACAGAAAAATCACATTTTCTCCTCTCATGTCTTTATTGACATATGAGTGAAGTCACATAAAAATTTCAAGTTCATTTGAGTTCAATTTAGTAAGTTATGAAATTATTAAGCTTAAAGGGTAAAATGGTAATTAAAATCTTTAATCCTTAATTAAAACTTTAGGTTTAATAAAAAATCAACAAGTAAAATATTTGATCCTAATCTGATTTGGATGATTGAAATTTAAATAATTAAAGGGTAGAAACCCATTAAATAATTTTAAAATGATTAAACTTTAATTAAATAATAGATTAAATTTGGAAGAATAATAAAATTGGAATTATTAAAATAGGGATATTTATTAGGAAGAGATTTATTCTTTAATTTAAAAATCCCTAAATTAATTATATCAACTAATACTCAATTTTTTAATTAAAATGATAACTCAAATTTAAAATATTTAAAGACTTAATTAAATCATTAAAATCTTTTGAAATTTCAATTAAAATTAAAAATAAAGTAAATTAAAGATAAGTTAAATTAAGATTAAATTAAATTTAATAATTAAATTAAATTAAATTAAACAATTAAATTAAATTAATTAAAATTAAATTAAATTAAATTAAACAATTAAATTTAATTAAATTAAATAATTAAATTAAATTAAATTAAATTAAATTAAATTAAATTAGAAATTAAATCAAATTAAATTAAATAATTAAATTAAATTAAATTAAATAATTAAATTAAATTAAATTAAATAATTAAATTAAATTAAATTAAATTAAATGATTAAATTAAATTAAACAATTAAATTAAATTAAATTAAATTAAATAATTAAATTAAATTAAATCAAATCAAATTAATTAAACACCAAATCAAATTAAATTGAACTATGTTAAACTAGATTAAAACTCAATTAAATTAAGTTAAATTAAATATAACATCACCTAAGACATAAAGAATTCAAAATAAATGTAAAGCAACTTGAACAACTATTCCAAATTTAAACCCTTTAACTTAAATCAAATCATTTGAATACTAACTCACCCTTGAAAGCTTTAGTTATTATAACTCCTAAATAAAACATTAAATGAAGTGTTACTTCACTCGTAGGATATTCGAATGTCCTAGTTCATCGAGCGAGTTAACAAGATTTGAAAACCTCGGACGATCGGTTCATTTATATAATTAAATTCATTTGGACTTAAAACAATCCTAGAAATATTGAAAAGATGTTTAAGATCCTTCTTAAGCACTTCCTCGATATGATAGGATATTTATAAAGAACAATTGAATTTGATTGTTCTTCGATGAAGAAAATCGTCCTTAAACCAAAACCCAAAGAACCTAGACGTCATAGGAAATGACTAGCTATAGGATTAGGAATTTGGTAGAAAACCATAACCTTTCCCTTAGCTTTACCTAGGAACTTGCTTAAATATGCTAATTGTGTTTTAAGTGCGGCTTGGGATGACGGGAAGACCCTCCAGGGTACGCTTTTATTTTATTGCAATTTACTTTCTTGCAATTTACTTTATTACGCAAATGCATTTTACTTTTCTTGCATGATAAAACAACGGTTGCATGAAAACCCACACCTTTAGGATAGCCCCTAAAAGCTGAAACCAAAATTAAGTTAAAAGTCATTGCAAGATAAAATTCACCGCCACAACATTTCAAAATATAAAACAACTCAAAATTTAATCACAAACGGAACACAAAACTACAATTACAACTAAATTAAAACGTCCTGTTGGATGATCGGGAATACCTCGGATGATGTAACCTACGTGTTGCTAACGGGATTTCCCACGGTCTAAATGAAAGTGTGGAACTCATTCGGTTGAGTTTAGCAAATTCATACGGACTAAGTGAATCCGATAAAAATAATGATGCGGAAGGATGGAACCGTGGGATCTTAACCGGTGTCGTTATAATCAACTTTAAGATTTGTTTTAAATAAAACATAAAAAACACCTGGAAATTAAGATTTTCTCTAAACCAAAACACTTTTCTCAACTCCTGATTTATGATTTCTAAAACTAAACCTCTGCAATAACAAGGAGCTCGGAGCATGGTGGGCAGCACGACCATCGTCATCAGCAAAACCTGAGTCTACTTCAGCAAAACTTTCCTAGAATTAAAACAACCAAGCCATAGGACTTCGAGGTAGCTTGCACTAGTGCAACATAAATCCTCAACTCTTCGTTAGGCATTTGCATTGCAAATTAAGCCCTAACCGGTCTTAGGATTCCGAGGTAGTCGTCCGATACGACAATAAACCCTCACATCTTCTAGAGTTATTTGTTTGATTTTATCATACAAATATAAGCCCTAATTAATTGAAATTGGCAAGATTGAAATATCAAATAAACATTAGGACTTTCCTAAATTCAAGACAAACAATAGGATAGTCGGGAAATTATCGAAGTTCACTTCGAATCAGTGATTTCTCCTACCTCTCTTCCTTTGGATTCACAAAACAAAATGTTCCAAAATTTGATCCATTCCCTATTGAAATTCCAAAATTCAATCTTTGAAAACCTTAAACTTTGAAATTCTTGAGAGCAGAATCATTGATTATTATCGAGAGTTTTCTTAGGTGATTCCCGTCACTTAAGATGTAATTAACTATAGGGGCTTGCCCTTATAGGGAATTCTAAAGAACCCAGGTAATATAAACCCTGTTTGATACTTTCATATTAAGCGAGGGAATTTGTCGGCTTATAAAATTGGTTCGCGAGACCAAACGGATGTCACAAAACTTCTAGTTTATTTGATCGAAGCCCCACCATCAAGCGGTGTGTACTATCCTTAGGGATAGATACACGGTTTGTGGTGCGGTGCTCGTTTATATAAACTATTTGGGATGTGAGATCGGTTTAATCTCATATTTAAAATTATTTTCAAAATCAAATACTACTTTCTAAATTATATATATATATTTAAATTAAATTTAAAATTTAAATTCGCCGACAACTTACGTTAGGCGACCCCTTTTAAAATACAACACAACCTAAAAATAAGCCGTACAAGTATCTTTAGAGGCACTCTGATTTTGAGATGGCTTATTATGATGCTCAGGATAGGTACTACAGAGGAGAGCCTGATGTTATTTTTCGAGAATGCCCCCGGTATACTCAGTATTAACCCAATCCTACTGCTAATTAGGGTGACGAAGACATTGTATTGTATTTTAATGTCTGATAGTGGTGTGATGTTGTGTATTTGTTTGTTTTTGTTTTATTGTTGTACTTTGATTTTTATTGTATTATGTGGACTATGCTTTATTTCTGGGATATGTGTTTGTTTTGTAGTTTGCATTTTCATTTCTGGATATTTGTGATAGTAATTATAATTGTAATTGTGAACTGAATAGTCTAAAATAGTAAACTGTTTGTTTTGTCTTGTGAAATGCATATGTCCTGTGTAGTGTAGTTAGTTGTTATTATTTAATGATTAGTTTTAAAAATTGTTTTAAAATTTCATTACCACAGCAAATTTGCTAAACTGTTATGTGTTGAAAGGTTTTTAATATCACAGGTCAGTTAAAGTTAAAAATTTTTTAAAAGAACCTGCAAATTACAAAATAGACAAAAATGCCTAAAGTGCAAAGGTATGAATTTTATATTTAGAATTTTTCTTTCCACCCTGTATCATTTCTATTATAGAAAACTTTATGTTTGGGGGAGGGGAGAAAAATATAAACTATTATATGTTCTTAAGAAACATATTTTCAAAAATTATAATATGATTTTTGTGATAAACTTGAATTCATATAACTATCTTTAGATTTTATCTAAATATTATAAAAAATTCAAGGAAAAATTTTTGGTAATGAAAAATTAATAATGTAGGCTCTATAGTTAACTATTTAAAGTAAAGAAAACTATATTTTAAAATATTAGGAATCTTAGGAATTTAGTTGAGAAAGAAAAGACTGGGATTCAATGATGTAAAAACTATGAGTACATATAAAGTAAAAATTGTTTGGAAGTTTCAAATTTAGGAAAAGAACAGTTAAGTTCAAAATTATTAACAGGCTATCCAGATATAGTAATCCTCACTTGAAAAAGAAAAAGAAAGAAAAAAAAGGATTAAAAAACAATCCCTGAAAAGAAAAGAAAAATATATAGGATTGAAAAACAATCCAAAAGAAAGAAAAAGTTAGTGAGGAGAAGCTCGAGGAAATGACTTATAAAAAATTGGCTTCACTTGGATTAACCTAAAGGGAAAACTAAAAGCATTTCTGAACTTATATTTATGACTAGTTTCTTTACTAATAATATCCTCATGAAGTTCCTATCTTCTGAGTATTCTAAGTGAATTGATATTGCAACATATAGTCATTCCTGAAATGAATAGAAGACTAGAACTCTTAGACTTGATGATTAGATAGCCTCATACCTGCATAATTAATCTAATTACTTGAAAATCTTTCAAAGAATTCTTGCTATAATATTTCTTTAAATCAAAATTATAGTATTTATGAATTAAAGCTTTACCACAATAAATCATAACTTTTATGTAGTACTAAAGATTACTTGAGGACAAGTAATAGTTATGTTTGGGGGATTTTGACACAAGGAAAAATGTTAAGAATTTCATGCCTATTTTATACTGATTTTGATAATATTGCACTTTAAAAAGGGTATTTTTGGTGTTTTCTGCTGGTATGAAGATTTAAGGATAATGGAGCGAAAACATGCAAAAAAGAGAGAATTTGGAGCAAAAAGGACTAAATGAGGAAAATTTGACCTAGGGCGCCAACGGCGTGGTCGATGGCGTCAACGGCGTGATTTTCTCGAGAGTTCAGAATATATTTCAAGGAAGGCCGCTGACGACGAAGGTCGAGGCCGCTGACAACGGGGCCAGTTCATGGCAGTGTTTCTAGAAGGCCGCCGACGGTGGAGCTCGAGGCCGCTGATGGCGGGATCGACTGTTCTTTCACAAAATACGTCAATTGTGGACGATTTTTGAAGGGATGCTTGGAAAAACCTTGTAGACTCTTCAACAACTTTAAAAAGAACCATTTTAGGCTGAAAAAATGTCCTTTTAGAGTCCTCTAAAAGTCACTAAGAGTTTGTAAAAAGTTCTATTAGAGTCCTTTAAAAGTTACTTAGTGCCCAATAGAGAGTTCACTAGTGTCCATTGTTATTTTTAGTGAGTGTTAAATAGTGAGTTCAAATAGAGATATTGAGAGGAATTCTTCGAAGGATTGTAAGAGTGGAAGGGAAGTGAGAGATCTATTCAGCATTGTCGTTTCGAAGGAGAATTCCATGTACTGTAAAGAAAGGAAGAGATTCAGAGGAACTTCAAGGAGTTTTCTTAGGGAGGAATTTAAGATAAGTTGTGTTTTTTTTTACTTTAGTTTGTAGAACTTTACTTTTATATATGAA
>JAKZJZ010001369.1:738-28526 GCA_022702705.1 Papilionanthe hookeriana x Papilionanthe teres
TTGAGCACCGTTGACCTCATTTTTAATGAGGTCTTCTTTCTCTCTTTAGTACTTAGGATCTAGACTTCAGGCTTTTCCTTCGACTATCCTAGCAGGATTAGAATCGGGACCCACCACCTAGAAATTCAAACCACTTCTTAATTCCTCGCAAACTCCACAAACTTGATTGTAGACCCCTAATCACCTAGAGGGTTGAAATCAAATGTGGAAGTTTAAAAGATGAGTTCCTATAAGACTCTTTCGGCCTGGGACCGCCTCAGTGGCCTCGGTCCGGTGAGGCCGACTTACACACACGTTATACTTGTACACTACACTTTCACACACCTCTTAAAACCACACCCATACCCAACTTGACCTCCTGACTCAAGAAGGTGATTCACATGGATGGTCCTTAACCCCTAAGCCCTTGGATAAGAGGGTTAGGAACAACATAGTGAATGCCTCAAATGAGTCCCTTCATGGCTCATGTGGGCTTGATATGGCTTCATAGCTCAACCAAAATGATTTCATTCCACTTACATTCACCAAGTCTTCAATTTTCCAAATTTTCAATTTTTGACCCCCGGGACCCCGGACCCGCCTAGCCTACCCAAAACCCTTGAAATTACCCAAATTTTTCAAAATTTCCAAATCACCCAAAATTCCCCAAAATTAACCTTGAACATTTCCACATTACTCAAATTGATCATTCATAGCCAAAAATACAAAAAAATTCCAAAAATACCCCCCAATACCCTCCAAATACCCAAAATGCCCCTCTTGACCCAAAAATCCAAAAATTCAGAAATTTCCCAGAAAATTCCAGAAAATCCCAAATATTCCCAATTTCATTTTGTTCAACTACACCATAGGCCAAGTTTGTCAATTTACCCCACTTTTGTTAAAATCCCCAATTTGACCCATTTTAACCCAAAGTGAACCCAATGTCAAACCAAACCTACCCAATTGACCCCAATTTTGGTCCAATTCAATTCTAAACTTTAATTTAACATTTCCAACACCAATCTAGACTAAATCCAAGTCCAATTTGATTGACATTTGAATCCAATTTCACTTTTGGCCTTAAAGCCCAATTTGGACCCATGACCCAAACCTAGCCCAAACCAAACCAATTTAACTCCAATTAACCCCAAATCTTTTCTAAACCTTCCCTAACATCTCTACAAACAAAACACTAACATTATTTGCCCAAAATTTTGATCCAAACCCCACTCAAATTCAACCTAAAACCAAGAGGCCCAATTTTGACCTAAATCCACCCCTAACCCAAATGAGCCCAAATCCCAAAATCAAAATCCAACCAAAGTTGGAACCATTTTCAAACACTCCCATAAACATTTCCCAACATTTATTTTGCATCAATTTCAACCCTAGCCCAACATTGGCCCAAGTTAGTCCAATTTGACCTACATAGGCCCTTTTACCAAATGAACCCAAATTCAACTCCATTCAAACCCAAATCACTCCAAACTCATTTCAAATCATTCATGACATACCCCTAAACCAAACCCAACAATTATTTGGCCCAAGCCTTTACCAAACTTTCATCCTAAAATCCATTTTAAAATCCAAAAGCCCACTTCCCTAAACCATTTTTAAAAGCTCATCTTCACTAAATTTCAAAGGCCCAAAATTCACCCAAAATCCATATGACACTCTTCTTCATCATGCATTCAATTAAAATCATCCCTTAAGTCCTAAATCAATCATCAAATGGTTCCAAATCAAGCCATATGCCAAATCCCATCAAATCACCCCTAAATTACCAAAGTTTCTAAAATCCATTTTCATGAAATTGACCAAGTTTTTCCCAAGCCAAAGGCAAGCCATGAAGCCACTCTTAAGCCACATGCAAGCCATGTGAGTTGCTCACATGTGACCTTACTACATTGGGAAAAAAGAGGAGATCCTTTCCACATTCCCTTAAGGTGATTAACCACTCCTATGATTCCCCTTAACCATGCTTATGCCTAATTGTGCTTGGATGGTGACTTGACCCTACCGATTATGCCGAACCAAATCACTTTCCCTTCAGCCTAAACCAAGCATCGGGTGGTGCACCTAGCCCAAAAGGATGGGTTGACCCATTTGGAGCCAAAATGGCCTCTCCCCCATACCATTTTAATCCAAGCCCTTTACACATGACATTGGCCAATTGCCTACACTAAACCCCAGCCCTGACCCACCTGAACAAGATGGTGACCAGTGCCTGGCCGGCCAGCCACCAGGCCGCCGGAAAACGCCATGGCCGAGACATGGGGAGAAACCAAACTTTGGAATTCCACCTTGCTGAGTTGCCCCATGCCCAATGGCCACCATGGGTGTTCTTCTCCTCACCAGAGCAGCTGATCCCAAGCCCTAACTCCCCCGGGAGAGCCTCCGACCATGCCTATTTAAACCCCACCTCTCTCGGCCATGGAAGAAGTGTTGAATCAACCTTAAGGAAACTCGCCAAAATCATTCCGACCACTCTCCATACATAGAGCATTTGATTCCCACCGGATTCCACCCAATTCCTCCAAACTCGAGCTCAATTTTGAGTTCAAATTTCAACGATAAAAACCAGGACACTTCTTCACAGTGAGCCAATCCCTAAATTGATTGGTCCTACACCTTCACCGCACCAAGAGAAGAAGTTTACCAGCAGAAATCCCCCTCACTGTGCCAGCCATTGCTTCCAGCCTCCAAGCTTTGTGATCGGCTTGGTCGAAATCATACCTAGATAATTCACTGTGCCAAGGGACTTCATCCGGAGCTTGCTTGGACCCAATCAAAGGTGACACAACTCTCGCATCGAAGCTTCACTTCTCTGAGCAAAGGTATGGACTCACTCTTCTTCCCGAGCTTACAGAGATTCTCTATTTAATTTGAGTCAATTTCAATACATGTTTATCGTATGGATGTGTTCGTCTCCTCAAGACGAATCCATAGAGCATAAGAACACGAAAATCCGTTGAGAATCGAGTGAGAAATTAGACTTAGAAGGTTGACGGTCACGAGTTCACACCAGTCGTAGACGATGACCAGGAGCCGTCGGATCGCGCGTGTATCAAGCAGATGGCCAGGATCGCGCCGGACGGAGCAACGAGACATGAACCGCGGGTCGCGTGGCATCCTAGTCAGATGGCGGTGCCGAATCAAGAGACGACGCGTGGAGCTTCGGAGACGCCGAGGTTGACGCGGCGCCGCGTGGATAAGTAGGAAATTAGGGTATTTTTTTATTTATTTAATTCTCTAAACTTCAAAAATGCATAACTTTGTGTAGAAAAATCAGAAAAATAAAATAAAAATACTTTCGCTTAGTGAACGGAGGAGAATAATGTGGAAAGGAAATCATTTAATTTCATCGAGTATTTGATCTTTAATAATTTATTTACTCTCTGCACATTTTCAATTCTCCATGCATGTATACAATTCACCATGGCATGAGACCATAGGACTTTTGAAGCCTCTGAATTTGGGAACATTCCCTGAATTTTCCAAAGTCAGAGGCCACCCGTATGAAGAGTTATTGATTTTTCAATTTTAGGTCTCTATTCTGAATATTTTAATTCCAATAATTAGCATATTGTGAAATAAATTCTAGGAAAATTTGAGGATGTTTATTATGACCAGAGGACTCTAGGAAAAATAGGCTTTGAATTAATCCACATGGAATAACCCTAATTGGCTTAAACACCCAAAATGGAACCTTAATTAATTAGAGCTAATCATACATCAAATTGACTTGAAATCAATTCTCCACTGATCTCTAGGATCAGAGGAACCCACCATAAAAATTTGAAGTCAATTGGACTTGGTTAGCCCTACCAAATGGGTTGATCAAGTCATTTAGCCAAATTTAAACTTTAAAAATTCATAACTTTCAAAATCCTTTTCAAAAATTCACCAAATTGGTTTTGGAGCCTCTCTGATATCAGGGGAATTTAAGAAAATTAAAATTGCAATTTTCCAAGAAAGTTGATTTTTTGCATTATTTTAATATTTATAGTAATTAAAAAATAATAAAAATCACAAAAATAATAAAATTCACAAAAATCTCACATTTTGAATTTTAATCACTAAGGAACAAACCCCATATTTTTCTTAAGTCTCTATGATGAGATATTAAATTTTAAAGCCCTAAGGTAATTTTAAAATTAAAAAAATGTATTTTCTAGCATTTCCACTAAAATAATTCTAATAAATCAAAGAAAAATTAGAAAATTATAAAAATTGGTTCTCTGGTTTTCTTGATATCAGAGAGATTTTTTTGAAAAATATAAAATTCATTTTTCAATCTTTATTTTATTTTTAAATTAATTAATACTTCAAAACTAAAAATAATTATAATAAAAATAATATAATTCAAAAAATCACCAAAATTGGTCCAAGTGGTCCCCTAGTCATTAGGAATGTCCCATAATTTTCTTAAGGACATAAACTTTCCCTTGTTCATGTTATTAAATTTTCCTTGAAAATTCTTACCTTCCACCAAAAATAATTACATAAATAAATTAAATACAGAAAAATCACATTTTCTCCTCTAATGTCTTGATTGACATATGAGTGAAGTTACATAAAAATTTCAAATTCATTTGAGCTCAATTTAGTGAGTTATGGAATTAGTAAGCATAAAGGGCAAAATGGTAATTAAAATTTTAACCTATAATTAAAAATTTTTAGGTTTAATTGAAAAGATGGGTAAAATATTTGATATTAAGTTGATTTTGGATGTTTGAAACTTAGGTATTTAAAGGGTAGAAACCTACCATGCAATTTGAAAATAATTAAAATAAACCTTAATTAAATAATTAATTAAATTTGGAAGAATAATAATAAAAAATTGGAATTATTAAAATAGGGATATTATTAGGAAGAGATTTATTCTTTAATCTAAGAATCCCTAAACTAATCACCTCAATAATATTCAATTCCTAATTAAAATGATAAACCAAATTCAAAATTTAAAATGCTTAATCATTAAATTAAATTAAAATTAAAACATTTAAATTAAACCATTTTAAAATTTCAATTAAATTAATACTTTATCAATTAAAATTAAATCATCCCTAAAGCATAAAAAAAATATTAAATTAAAATTAATATATATATATAATAAAATTAAATTAAAATTTAAATTTAAATTAAAATTAAAAAAATAAAACCAAATTAAAATTTAGATTAAATTAAAATTAAATTAAAATAAAATAAAATAAAATAAAATAAAATAAAATAAAATTAAATTAAAATTTAAATTTAAAATTTAAATTAAATTAAATTAAATTAAATTAAATCACATTAAATTAAATTAAAACATATTAAATTAAATTAAATAAATAAAATAAAATCAAGTTAAAATAAAATTAAAATTATATTAAATAAATAAAATTAAATTAAAACTAAAACTAAACCAAATTAAATTATAACTAAATTAAATTGAATTAAATTGAATTAAATGTAACATCACTTAAGACATAAAGAATTCAAAAATAAATCTAAAAACAACTTGAACACTATTCCAAACTTAAACCCATTAATTGAAATTAAATTAAAATCACAAATCACTTGAACATCGGTTTGCCCTTAAGAGCTCTTATCGTCATAACTCCTAAATGGAGTGTTAAGTGAAGTATTACTTCACTCATAGGATATCCAAGTGTCCTAGTTCACTGAGCAAAATAACAAAACTTTAACTCCTGGATGATTGATTCATTTTATAATTAAATTCTTTTGGACTTAAAATAATCCTAGAAGTATTGAAAAGATGTTTAAGATTCGTCTTAAGCACTTCCTCATACGATAGGATGTTTATAAGAACAATTGAACTTAATTGTTCTTTGATGAAGAAAATCGTCCTCAAACCAAAACACAAGAACCTAGACGTCATGGGAGATAACTAGCTATAGGATTAGGAACTTGGTAGAAAACCATAATCCTTCCCTTAGCTTTTCCTACGAACTTGCTTTAAATGCTTAAATATCCTAAATTACGTTTAAGTGCAGCCTGGGATATGACGGGAAGACCCTCCAGGTACGCTTTTATTTTATTGCAATTTACTTCCTTGTAATTTACTTTATTGTAAATGCACTTTACTTTCTCGCATGATAAACAACTCGTTGCATGAAAACCCACACCTTTAGGATAGTCCCTAAAACCGAAACCAAAACTAAATTAAAAGTCATTACAAGATAAAATTCACCGTCACAACATTTCAAAATATAAAACAACTCAAAATTTAATCACAAACGTAATACGTAACTACAACTACAATTAAATTAAAACGTCTTGTTGGATGATCGGGAATACCTCGGATGATGTAAACTACGTGTTGCTAACGGGATTTCCCACGGTCTAAATGAAAGTGTGGAACTCATTTAGTTGAGTTTAGCAAATTCATCTGGACTAAGTGAATACGATAAAAATAATGATGCCGAAGGATGGAACCGTGGGATCTTAACCGGTGTTGTTATAATCAACTTTAAGATTTGTTTTAACTAAAACACTAAAAAAACACTTGGACTCTAAGATTTCTAAAACCAAACTCTTCTCTTCTCTTTTGGTTACAACCCTCTGCAACAACAAGAAGCTCGGAGCATGGTGGGCAGCACGGCCATCGTCATCAGCAAAACTTTCTTAGAATTAAATAACCAAACCATAGGACTTCGAGGTAGTTTGCCTAGTGAAACATAAATCCTCAATCTTTTTGTTAGGCATTTGCATTGCAAATTAAGCCCTAACCAGTCTTAGGACTCTGAGGTAGTCGTTCGATACGACATAAACCCTCACTTCTTCAAGGCTATTTGTATGATCATGTCATACGAATATAAGTCCTAATTAATTAAAATTGGCAAGATCAAAACATTAAACAAACATTAGGACTTTCCTAAATTCAAGCCAAATAGTAGGATAGTCGGGAAATTACCAAAGTTCGCTTCGAATCCGTAATTTCTCCTACCTTTCTTCCTTCAATTCCCAAAACAAAATGTTCCAAATTCGATTCATTCCCTATCAAATTCCAAAATTCAATCCCTCGAAAACTTAAACTTTGAAATTCTCGAGAGCAGAACTACCGATTATTATCGAGAGTTTTCTTAAGTGATTCCCGTCATTTAAGATGTAATTAACTATAGGGGCTTGCCCTTATAGGGAATTTTAAGAACCTGTGTAATATAAACCCGGCTTAATTTCTTTGTATTAAGCGGGGGAACTTGTCGGCCTATAAAATTAGTTCGCAGACCAAACGGATGTCACAAATCTTCTAGTTTATTTAACCGAGCCCCATCGTCAAGCAGTGTGTCTATTCTTCGGGATAGATACACGGTTTGCGGTGCGGTGCTCGTTTATATAAACTATTCGGGATGTGAGATCAGTTTGATTTGATATCTTAAAATTTTCAAATTTAAAATTATTTTCAAAATAAAATACTACTTTTTCAAATTATTTATTTAAATTAAATCTAAAATTCGCCGACAAATTTTTGTAGGTGACCCTCTTTCAAAAATACAACACACAAACCTAAAAATATGCCGACAAGCACATTTAGGTGAAATTTTTTAAAAAAGTGCTTCTTTTTATTCTTTATAAATTTTCAATTATTTTCATTCCTAAACTTTTAAACTCTCATGATGTAAACCCAAAGTTTACAAGAGTCGTATCCTAGACCAATGAACTTGGAAAACCCATTTTAATTACATAGGAATCACACTTTCTTATAGATCTTCAACACAACATACATGACTCTCCTTTCTTTTATTAAAAAACACAGAGTGCAACTTACATAATTATCATATAAAAAAATTTAACCATAACTTTCATGAATATTGCATAAGCACATTAAACCATAAATTTCATGAATATTGCATGATCACATTAAACCACACTATGTAGGAATATTATATAAGCACATTAAACCACAACTTGCATGAATATTTAATAAACGCACTTATAGAATTTTGCCTAAGGACTTGGAATCATTTGCATAAGCATAATTTTTTGGAAATTTTAAAGAACATAATCACATATGCATAGAATATTTCATAAGATCACATAATCATGAAATTTTTTATAAGCCACATAAAGATAGGATTATTTTACATAAGGCACATAAACGTGAATTTTTCTTAAGGAACATAAAAATGATTTTTTTCTTAAAGAACATAAAAATAAAATTTTTCTTTAAGGGCATAGACATTAAACATAAACATGAGATTTTTTATAGAGAACAAAAACATAGAATTATTCTTAGGCAACATAAGCATGAAAATTTTCCTAAGGTACATAAACATGGAATTTTACATCAAGAAAATAATATGAAAATTTTCATAGAACATAAACATTGAATTTTTAGTAAGGCATGAAAATTTTTGATGATTGATCTAAGAGATCCAACTAATCCATTATAAAAAGTTTGAATTATAAACCAATCTGGTATCACATGATGTGGACATTTCCTGAGGAGATCTTTAAATCTTTCCCATGCTTCATATATTGATTCCCCTTCAAACTGACAAAAAGATGTTATATCATTTCTCAACTTAGCAGTCTTAGATGGTGGAAAATATTTAGCAAGAAATTTTTGTGACAGTTCACCCCAAGTTCTTATTGATCCAGTGGTAATGACTGTAACCATATTTTAGCTTTATCCTGTCGGCATATTTTTAGGTTGTATTGTATTTTAAAAGGGGGGTCGCCTAACAGAAGTTGTCGGCGAATTTAAATTTTAAATTTGATTTAAATATATATATAATTTAGAAAGTAGTATTTGGCTTTGAAAATAATTTTTAAATTTGAAAGTTTTAAGATATGAGATTAAACCGATCTCACATCCCAAATAGTTTATATAAACGAGCACCGCACCACAAACCGTGTATCTATCCCTAAGGATAGACACACCGCTCGATGGTGGGGCTCGATCAAATAAACTAGAAGTTTTGTGACATCCGTTTGGTCCGCGAACCAATTTTATAAGCCGACAAATTCCCCGCTTAATATGAAAGTATCAAACAGGGTTTATATTACTCGGGTTCTTTAAAATTCCCTATAAGGGCAAGCCCCTATAGTTAATTACATCTTAAGTGACGGGAATCACCTAAGAAAACTCTCGATAATAATCAATAACTCGCTTTCAAGAATTTCAAAGTTTAAGGTTTTCAAAGATTGAATTTTGGAATTTCAATAGGGAATGGATCAAATTTTGGAACATTTTGTTTTGTGAATCCAAAGGAAGAAAGGTAGGAGAAATCACCGATTCGAAGTGAACTTCGGTAATTTCCCGACTATCCTATCGTTTCGGCTTGAGTTTAGGAAAGTCCTAATACTTATTTAAATGTTTTGATCTTCGCTAATTTTAATTAATTAGGGCTTATATTTGTATGATAAAATCAAACAAATAGACTTAGAAGATGTGAGGGTTTATTGTCGTATCGGACGACTACCTCGGAACCCTAAGACCGGTTAGGGCTTAATTTGCAATGCAAATGCCTAACGAAGAGTTCGAGGATTTATGTTGCACTAGTGCAAGCTACCTCGAAGTCCTATGGCTCGGTTATTTAATTCTAGGAAAGTTTCGCTCGAAGTAGGTTCAAGTTTTGCTGACGACGATGGCCGTGCTGCCCACCATGCTCCAAGTTCCTTGTTGTTGCAGAGGTTTAGTTTTAGAAATCATAAATCAGGAGATGAGAAAAATGTTTTGGTTTAGAGAAGTCTTAATTTCCAAGTGTTTTTTACGTTTTAATTAAAACAAATCTTAAAGTTGATTATAACGACACCGGTTAAGATCTCACGGTTCCATCCTTCCGGCATCATTATTTTTATCGGATTCACTTAGTCCAGATGAATTTGCTAAACTCAACCGAATGAGTTCCACACTTTCATTTAGACCGTGGGAAATCCCGTTAGCAACACGTAGGTTACATCATCCGAGGTATTCCCGATCATCCAAAAGGACGTTTTAATTTAGTTGTAATTGTAGTTTTGTGTTCTGTTTGTGATTAAATTTTGAGTTGTTTTATATTTTGAAATGTTGTGGCGGTGAATTTTATCTTGCAATGACTTTTAACTTAATTTGGTTTCAGCTTTAGGGTCTATCCTAAAGGTGTGGGTTTTCATGCAACCGTTGTTTTATCATGCAAGAAAAATAAAGTACATTCGTAAGAAAGTAAATTGCAGGAAAGTAAATCGCAAGAAAGTAAATTGCAATAAAAGCGTACTCGGAGGGTCTTCCCGTCATCCCAAGCCGCACTTAAAACACAATTAGAATATTTAAGCAAGTTCCTAGTAAAACTAAGGGAAGGGTTATGGTTTTCTACCAAATTCCTAATCCTATAGCTAGTCATTCCCTAGGACGTCTAGGTTCTCTCGTGTTTTGGTTTGAGGACGATTTTCTTCATCAAAGAACGATTAAGCCCAATTGTTCTTATAAATGTCCTATCATATCGAGGAAGTGCTTAAGAGGAATCTTAAACATCTTTTCAATATTTCTAGGATTGTTTTAAGTCCAAATGAATTTAATTATACAAATGAATTAATCGTCCAAGAATTTCAAGTTTTATCGTTATCTTGCTCGATGAACTAGACATTCGAATATCCTATAAGCTGAAGTAACATTTCATTTAATGTTCCGTTTAGGAGTTATGATAACTAAAACTTTCAAGGGTAAATTGGTATTCCAAATGATTTGATTTAAGTTAAAGGGTTTAAATTTGGAATAGTGTTCAAGTTGTTTTATATTTAATTTAATTGAGTTTGATTTGATGTTGAATTAATTTAATTTGATTTGATTTTATTTTAATTCAATTTGATTTAATTAAATTAAATTTAATTTAATTTAATTTAATTTAATTTTAATTTAATTTAATTTAATTTAATTTAATTTAATTTAATTATTTAATTTAATTTAATTTATTTAATTTAATTTAATTTTAATTTAATTTAATTTAATTTAATTTATTTAATTTAATTTAATTAATTTAATTTAATTTAATTAATTTAATTTATTTAATTCAGTTTAATTTAATTCAATTATTTAATTTAATTTAATTTACTTAATTTAATTTAATTTTAATTTAATTTAATTTAATTTAATTTAATTGTTTAATTTAATTTAATTTAATTATTTAATTTAATCTAATTTAATTTAATTTATAATTTTAATTGAGATTTTAAAAGAGTTTAATGATTTAATTAAGTCTTTTAATATTTTAAATTTGAGTTATCATTTTAATTAAGAGTTAAATGTTAATGATATAATTATTTTAGGGATTTTTTAAATTAAAGAATAAATCTCTTCCTAATAAATATCCCTTATTTTAATAATCCCAATTTTATTATTCTTCCAAATTTAATCTATTATTTAATTAAAGTTTAATTATTTTAAAATTTGTTTAATGAGTTTCTACCCTTTAATTATTTAAATTTCAATCATCCAAATCAGATTAAGATCAAATGTTTTACTTGTTGATTTTTTATTAAACCTAAAGTTTTAATTAAGGGTTGAAAGTTTAATTACCATTTTACCCCTTAAGCTTAATAATTTCATAACTCACTAAATTGAACTTAAATGAACTTGAAACTTTTATGTGACTTCACTCATATATCAATAAAGACATGAGAGGAGAAAATGTGATTTTTCTGTATTTAATTTATTTATATAATTATTTTTGGTGGAAAATAGAAATTTTCAAGGAAAATTTGATAACATGACCAAAGGAAAGTTTCTGTCCTTAAGAAAATTAGGGGACATTTCTAATGACCAGAGAAGCACTTGGACCAATTTTGGTGATTTTTTGAATTATATTATTTTTATTCTAATTATTTTGAGTTTTGGAGTGTTAATTAATTTAAAAAAAAAAATAAATGTTGAAAAATGGATTTTATATTTTTCAAAAATCTCTCTAATATCAAGGAAACTAGAGAAGCAAATTTTGCAATTTTTTGATTTTTCTATGATTTGTTATAATTATTTTAGTGGAAATGCTAGAAAATACATTTTTTTTTTTAATTTTAAAATTACCCTAGGGCTTTAAAATTCAATATTTCACTAAATAGACCTAAGAAAAATGTGAGATTTGTTCCTAAGTGATTAAAATTCAAAATGTGACATTTTGGTGCATTTTATTATTTTTGTGATTTTTATTATTTTTTTTTTATTAAAAATATTAAAATATTATTAAAAATCAACTTTTTTAGAAAATTGAAATTTTGATTTTCTTAGGTTCCCCTTGATATCAGAGAGGCTTCAAAACCAATTTGGTGAATTTTTGAAAGGTATTTTAAAAGTTATGAATTTTTAAAGTTTAAAATGGCTAAGTGGCTTAATTAACCCAATTAGTGGGGCTAACCAAGTCCAATTGACCTCAAATTTTTATGGTGAATTCCTCTGATCCTAAAGGTCAGTGGAGAATTGATTTCAAGTCAATTTGATGCTTGGTTAACTCTAATTAATTAAAGACCTATTTTGGGTGTTTAAGCCAATTAGAGTTGTTCCGAGTGAATTAACTCAAGTCCCATTTTTCCTAGAGTTCTCTGGTCATAAGGAACATCACCAAATTTTTCTAGAATTTATTTCACAACATGCTAATTTTTGGAATTAAAATACTCAAAACAGCAACATGCATTTGAAAAATAAATAACTTTTCACAGAGATGGCCTCCGACCTTGGAAAATTCAGGAATGTTCCCAAGTTCGAGAGGCTTCAAAAGCCCTATGGTCTCATGCCATGGTGAATTGTATACATGCATGGAGAATTAAATGTATGCAGAGAGTAAATAAATTATAAAAAATAAAATACTTGAGGAAATTAAATGATTTCTTTTCCACATTATTCTCCTCTGTTCACTGAGCAAGAGGGTATTTTTATTTTATTTTTGTGATTTTTCTACACAAAGATATTGATTTTTAAAGTTTCGATATATAATAAATACAATAAATAACCTATTTATCTACTTATCCACGCGGCGCCGCCGAAACATCGGCAGCTCCGAAGGGGTACGTGTCGCGCCGCGATTGGGCGCCGCCATCCGAGTCATCCGTCCCGGGCCCCGCGGTTCACGTAACATTCCCCGGTCCGCGCAATCCGAATCGTCCGCTCGATACACGCGCGATCCAACGGCTCCTGGTCATCGTGTACGACTGGTGTGCACCCGTGACCGTCAACCTTCTAACCCTAATTTCTCACTCAATTCTCAACGGATTTTCGTGTTCTTATGCTCTATGGATTCGTCTTGAAGAGACGAACACATCCATACGGTAAACATGCATTTAAATCGACTCAAAGTAAAATGAGAATCTCCGGAAGCTCGGGAAGAAGAGGGAGTCCATACCTTTGCTCGCAGAAGTGAAGCTTCGATCCGAGAGTTGTTACACCTTCGATCGGATCCCAGTAAGCTCCGCATGAAGTCTCCCGATCCGGTGACTTGTCCAGGTTGGACTTCGACCACGCCCGATCACAAAGCTTGGAGGCCGGAACAACCTGGGTGGCTCTAGAGATGGGGCTTTCGGTGGGGAACTTCTCCTCTTGGTCCAGTGAAGGTGTAGGACCAATCAATTTGGGAATTGGCTCACCGTGAAGAAGTGTCCCGGTTTTGGGCTAAAGTTCGAGCTCAAAATCGGGCTCGCTCAGAGGGAATCGGGGCTGGAATTCAGCGGGGATCAGGTGCTCTATGTGTGGAGAGTGATTCGGAGTGATTTTGGCAGCAGTTTCCTTAAGGTTTTGTTCAGCACCCACTTTGGCCGAGAGGGTGAGGGGTTTAAATAGGCATGGTCGGAGGCTCTCCAGGGGAGTTTAATGGTCGGGATCAGCCTGCTCCGGTGAGGAGAAGATCGGCCATGGTGACCACTAGGCATGGGGCAGCCAACGAAGTGAGAATTTCAATGTTGGCTCACATGCGAGCTCTCGGCCATGGTGTTTTCCGGCGGCCCGGTGGCCGGCCGGCCGTGCAATGGTCACCATCTTGGTCGGGTGGGTCGTGGCCGGGGTTTAGTGTAGGCAATCGGCAAATGCCATGTGTAAAGGCTTTGATTCAAAGTGGAATGGGGGCATGGCTAAATTTGAACATAAATGGGTCAACCCACCCATTAGGGCTAGGTGCACCACCCAAGGCCTGGTTTTGGTCGAGGGAAAAGTGATTTGGCTCAAGCATAATCAGTAGGGTCAAGTCACCATCCAAGCACAATTAGTGCTTAAGCATGGTTTAGTGGAATCATGGAAGTGGTTAATCACCTTTAGGAATTAAGGAAAGAGCCTCCTCCTTTTGCCCAAAATGGCATGGTGACATGTAAAGAGGCTCTCATGGCTTGCATATGGCTTGTGCATGGCTCCATGGCTCCATTTGGCTTGGGAAAAGGTTTGGTCAATTTCATAAAAAAGGATTTTAAGGATTTTGGATAATTTGGTGGAAATTTGGATGAAGCTTCATTTAGAATTATTTGATGATTGGTTTAGGACTTAGGGATGATTTTAATTGAAAATATGATGAGGGGAAATGTCATATGGGCTTTGGAAGAATTTTTGGGGTTTTGGATTTGGTGGAAGTGGGCTTTTAAAATGGTTTAAGGAATGGGCCTTTTAAGTTTTGAAAATGAATTTATGGATGGGAATTTTGTAAAGAGGTTGGGCCAAATAATTGTTGGGTTTAGCTCATGGATGTGTCATGAGTGATTTGAAACAAATTGGGGGTGATTTGGATTTGAATTGGGTTGAATTTGGGTTAGGTTTGGGTTTAGGTCAAAAATGGGCCTTTTGACCTTGGATTGAGTTTGAGTGGGACTTGGGTTCAAATTTTGGGCAAATCATGTTAGGGTTTTGTTTTTGGGAATGTTAAGGAAGATTTAGAAAAGATTTGAGGTTAATTGGAGTTGAATTGGGTGAGTTTGGGTTAAGTTTGGGTCATGGGTCCAAATTGGGCTTTAAGGCCAAAAGTGAGATTGGATTCAAATGTCAATCAAATTGGACTTGGATTTGGTCTAGATTGGTATTGGGGATGTTGAATTGAAGTTTAGAATTAAATTGGACCAAAATTTGAGTCAATTGGATAGGTTTGGTTTAACATTGGGTCTACTTTGGGTTAAAATGGGTCAATTTGGGGGTTTTGACAAAAGTAGGGTAAATTGACAAAATTAACCCATGGTGTAGTTGGACAAAATGAAATTGGGAATATTTAGGATTTTCTGGAATTTTTTGGGAATTTTCTGAATTTTTGGATTTTTAGACCAAGAAGGGTATTTTGGGTATTTGGAGGGTATTGGGGGTATTTTTGGAATCTTTGGTATTTTTGGGTATGGATGATCAATTTGAGTGATGTGGAGATGTTTGGGATTGATTTTGGAAAATTTTGGGTAATTTGGAAATTTTGCAAAAATTTGGTAATTTCGCAGGTTTTGGGCAGGTTTAATAGTGTAGTGGTCTCTGGGGTCAAAAATCGAAAATTTGGGAAATTGAAGATTGGGTGAATTTAGGTGGAAAGAAATCATTTTGGTTGAGCCATGAAACCATTTCAAGCCCATATGAGCCATGAAAGGACTCATTTCGAGGCATTCACTATGTTGTTCCTAACCCTCTTAGCCAAGAGCTTAGGGGTTAAGGACCATCCATGTGAATCACCTACATGAGTCGGAGGTTAAGTTGGGTATGGGTGTGGTTTTAGGAAGTGTGTGGAAATGTAGTGTGTAAGTGTAGTGTGTATGTAAGTGTATGTGTAAGTCAGCCCCTTCACTGCACCAGTGCCACCTGTGGCGGTCTTAAGGCCAAAGAGTCCTATAGAACTCATCCTTTAAACTTCCACATTTGATTTCAACCCTCTAGGTGATTAGGGGTCTATAGTCAAGTTTGTGGAGTTTGCAGGGAGTTTAGAAGTGGTTTGAATTTCTAAAAGGTGGGTCCCAATTCTAGTCCTCTAAGACAGTCAAAGGAAAAGCCTAAGGCTAGATCCTAAGTACTAAAGAGAGAAGAGAAGACCTCATCAAAAATGAGGTCAACAAATGGACCCCGATAGGTGTGGTGTGCTAATCAAGCACACCGCACGTATTGGCGTTGACCGAAAAGATCAACAAAACCAACACAGATGTCCAAGTGACAAACTTAGGACGAAGTAGAAGAGTTTCCGCTGGGGAGTGTCAAGTATATCTCTGGAACCGGAGATTCTTGAACTCTCGCTGGGGAAAGGAAAAAGGAGGTGAATCCCAAATCACATGATCCGGGGAATTTCGATTTAGATTTTATTTTGTTTCAATTTATGTTTTGATGTGTGAGTTTAAATTTTAGTTCGGAGTTTCAATTTAGATTGAAGTTTTGTCAAAATTAATTTGAGGGATTTGATTTGAAATGAAAATTGGAATTCTGGGGTTTTAGATGTAATATCTTCAACCTCGAAAGAAAATTGAATTGATTAGATTGAATCGTTGCAATGAGAAGAGATCTCAGAGCAAAGTGGCGTTGGATATAAAATCCTTAACCTCAAGAGTTTGATTTTTGATGTATTTCATCGCAATAGGGAAAGAATCCTAAAGCAATGCAGTCTCGGATGTAAAATCCTTAACCCCGGGAATTTGATTTGATGTATTTCAGTGCAATAGGGAAAGAATCCTAAAGCAGTGCAGTCTTGGATGTAAAATTCTCGACCCAAAAGTTTGATTTGAATTTGATGTATTTCAGTGCAATAGGGAAAGAATCCTAAAGCAGTGCAGTCTTGGATGTAAAATCCTCGACCCAAAAGAGTTTGATTTGAATTTGATGTATTTCAGTGCAATATGAAAAGGATCCTAAAGCAAGTGCGATCTTGGATGTAAAATCCTCGACCCAAAAGTGTTTGATTTTGATGTATTTCAAAGGCAATAGAAAAGAATCCTAAAGCAGTGCAGTCTTGGATGTAAAAATCCTCGACCCAAAAGAGTTTAAATTTGATGTATTTCAGTGCAATAGGAAAAGAATCCTAAAGCAGTGCAGTCTTGGATGTAAAATCCTCGACCCCGGGAATTTGATTTGATGTATTTCAAAGGCAATAGGAAAGAATCCTAGCAAAGGTAGTCTTGGATGTAAAAATCCTCGACCCGAAAGAGTTTAAATTTGATGTATTTCAGTGCAATAGGAAAAGAATCCTAAAGCAGTGCAGACTTGGATGTAAAATCCTTGACCCAAAAGAGTTTGATTTTGATGTATTTCAGTGCAATAGGAAAAGAATCCTAAAGCAAGTGCGATCTCTGGATGTAAAAATCCTCGACCCAAAAGAGTTTGATTTTGATGTATTTCGAGTGCAACAGGAAAAGAATCCTAAAGCAATAGGTACTTGGATGTAAAAAATCCTCGACCCAAAAGAGTTTAAATTTGATGTATTTGATATTTGATTCGAGATCTGGAAGAAATTGAATTTGAATTTGATTGAGACTTGAAGCCTGGAAAGATTGAATTCGGAATTTTGGAAATTTGGAAGGATGAGTTTGAACTCGATTGAAATTTGATTTAAGATTTGATTTGAAATTTGGAAGATCAAGTTTGAAACTCGATCGAGATTGGATTTGGAATTCGATTGAGGATTCGATTTGAAATTTGTAAAGATGAAATTTGATTTTGAAGTTTGGAAGGATGGAATTTGAGATTTGTGTTGATTTCGTTTATCTTTTAATGGTTCAAATTTTATTTTATTGTTTATTTAATGTTCATGTGAACTTGATGTTTGTCATTTTTCAGATTTTTTTTTTAGAAAGTTTTCTTTTATTCTCTTTTTTTTATTTCTTTTTCTGTTCTTTGTTCGAAGTTCATTTAACTTTAATGGCGTTTCCCAATCAATTTGCACAAAAGAGGTGAAGGCCAAAAACGTGACATGGTCACTTTCATTCCAATCATGTTGAAAATACATCATACAACTCGATCCGGAATATATTTCATACAATCCATGTAGACTCAAAACGGATCGTGTATGATCTTTATTGATCCATCAAAAGAATCATCCGTCAAAAATCCATGTCCGAATAGTGAGGTACATGGTCAATAACATCACCTTCCAAGCCATCCTTGGCAAGGATGCCGGCCGGATGTACGTTGGAGGTGTGATATTTCCCATGTAACTCACAGCTCGTAAGGCCGGAGGTTCTCTAGCTCCGGGTCCGTCGGAAATGGTAAAGTATTTTGCTCGTCGTCCATCCTCCCGAAAGTAACCGAGATTCGCTCCACCGGCACCCCCGGCACCCCGTATGCAATGCTTTGCGATATCCGCTCCGTTACCTTGCAGCATCATGACGGAACCCACCGGTAAAGGTATCTTTATCGGCCCTCGGAACTCACCCGGGCTCGCTATCCGGAGGTCGATCCGAACATGATGTTACACTCATTCAAGAAAGAGACCGTGCGAAAGGTCCGACGAAGTCGTGGTGATCAATATGTGGGGGTATGCGATACCCCTGTTTGTAGATGTTGATAATGCAACTTATTGGTCCGCAATCTGCTGGCAGTATCCTCCATGTTATCAATCTTTTTACCATTCTCTTGATAACCGATGGCATCGGATCTACTTGCCCATGACGGAGTATTCCCGGTGGGTTTCCCTTCCCGTCTTCAGCAAAGTTGTAGCAAGCATCCGCATTGTATTGTGATTCTTCCTTTCCCCGGCATCCATCTTCGGGGTTCCGAGTATGTGTTTTCCCTCGGGCGGCTCGCTCGGCCCATTCTTTTCGGATCCCGGATACAATCCACGATTTGCCGTTGTTCATACTCCGAGAATACGCTCGGTGTGTAGCTCGAGGCCTTCTAGTATGTTGATTCTTCTTCCTTTAATTCTCTCGAAGTATTCGAAAGTTTTCTTTTCAACATTCCGCATCCTCTCCAGCTCGTATTCCGGAATGATCCGCAGATGGCGAGGCCTTGTGACATATTGTGGGATATATGGTTCAATCCCTTCACGTTCCCCCGCATACCTCGGCTCCTCGTGGATGATGCCTGTCGGGACATCCCCGGGGTTGCTTCGCAACAAGGTCATGCACCGCTGGTGGTTCTATCCGGTGGCGTGGTAGCCTTCTTCCTTCGATCTTCCGGAGATTTCCCCGGTTCTTTCGTTATTCTAGGAGCCGGCCTCCTTTCTTCAGTGTTCCCGGTGAACCGGTGTCCTCGAAGTGTACGTACCGGCAGTAGGAATCGTCTCCGTCGCGCCGGTCCGCGGCTAGTTTTGTTAACATTTTACGGATACGGCGATTCTTATTTCTTCGTTGCGTGGTCGTGAGAGTAGCTCTCCGAACTTCTTGAATCTCCGCGGGCGCGGCGCCGACAAGCTCGCCCTCCGCCGTAGCGACTACGGACTTCATTTTCTTGTCTTCTTCGGTGTTTGCTTTTCTTTTCTTGTTGTTGGATTGGTGGCTTGGGCCACCCACTTTCATCACTCGTCCGTCCAGGCAGTTCTTCTCGGTAATCGGGACCCGGCTCACTTTCCTCGTATCGTAGGCCTCGCCGGTGCGAAATCCGAGTCAATCTCGATTATCGCTCCATCTTTCACCCTCTTTTCATCGAGTGCAAGGCTTACGCCATTCTTAAAGTTCAAGACCAACCGCCCGTTCGACATTTCCCCGCGAAAAGACAAGGAAAAGGATCAGGGGTTGTACTAAGAACAAGAACATTAAGAAAATGTTTATTAAAGATACATTTTTTATTATTCTTATATTTTAACAGGAATGAAGTAGGATAAGATCAGAAAAGGGATTTTGATTTGGAGAAGAAAACGAGGAAAACTTTATTATCATGATTTTATTTATTTTAGCACATTTTATTATTTTTGGGTTCGGACCCAATCACAAGTAATTACTTCACCCGTGTTTCTTAGGGATGAAGAATTCATTCCTTCAAAACATCAGGTAGCGTAATATTTTTTCAAGTATCGTCCGTTGATCGGAAGCATATGTCGTTCTCCCTGGCAATTCACTAGCTGGTAGGAACCTCCTGAGTATACTCGCTTCAACCACAAACGGTCCTTCCCAAGTGGGTTCAAATTTTCCTCCTATCTTGCGGTGTGCAAGAATAGGTCTCTTGAGGACGAGAACTAAGTCACCAACTTTGAAGGTTCTCGGGCGGACCCGGTTGTCATGGGCTTGAACCATCTTAGCTTGGTATAGTTCTAAATTCCGTTGCGCCGCAAGTCTTTTCCCTTCCAAGCTTTCTAATTCTTCGAGTCGTAATCGGCGTTTTCTTCGTCGTGATCTTGTTTGCAACCGCAATTCCGAGTGAAGGAAGCCGAACCTCTAAAGGTAACATCGCCTCGGACCCATACACCGGAGCGTAAGGTGTAGCTTCGAGTAGGAGTTCGAAGGTTGTCCGGTAGGCCCATAAGGCTTCTAACACTTTCTCGTGCCAATTTCTCTTATTATCGTCCAGGGTTTTCTTTAAGATTTGAACGAGAGTTTTATTAAAAGCCTCAGCGAGACCGTTCGCTCTTGGGTAGTAAATTGTCGAGTATCGCCAGTCGATTCCGTGTCTCCTGACAAAATTGTTGATTTGTGTGCTTCGAATGCCGACCCATTATCCGAGATGATCTCGCGCGGCACTCCGAAACGGTAGACAACTTGGTTCTCGAAAAACCGCAAGCACATGGTGTGCTTTCACTTCTCTAAGTGGAACCGCTTCGCCCACTTGGAAAAGTAATCCGTAGCCGCAAGAATGAAGCGATGTCCTTTTGAAGATGGTGGTTCTATCGGACCCACTATATCCGTGCCCCAACATTCAAATGGCCACGACGCAATTGTCGGGTGCAGCACATTTGGAGGTTGGTGTAGAACCACCCGTGCACTCGGCATTGATGACGGCTCTCGGCGATTTTCATGCGGTCGGTCATCATCGAGGGCCGGTAGTACCCTAGTCTTTTAATTTTCATCTTCATCTTCGGACCCGACCGGTGAGCACCACAGAGTCCCGAATGCACCTTTTAACAATTTCACGGGCCTCGGACCCGCTTAGGCACCTTAGCCACATTCGATCAAAAGACCTTCGTATAATGTGTTGTTTATTGATGCGTAGGACGAGTTCTTTTCTTGATCCGATGGGCCAGCGACCTATCGTCCGGTAGCTTTCCCGTTTGCAGGTAGTCCATCAATGGTCGTCGCCAATCTTCTCGTGTTTTCCGTCACCGCCGCAACCGATTCTTTTTCTTTCGCCGATTTGTGTATTGTGTCTATGTCGAGTCGCGATAGGACCCGACGTCCGTGAACCGACACTTCCACCGATTCATCTTGCAAACGAGCAAATTTTTTTGCGAGACGGGCTAAAGCATCTCGCTAAAGCATTCTCTTTTCTAGGAATTTTGTAGATTGTCACATTTGGAATCCGTTCCAACAACTCGTATGGCATACCTGGAAGTATTGTTCGAGTCTTCGGCTTTAGAATTCGTATCGTCCGGCGATCCGTTGAATGATTAACCGTGAATCCCCGTAGATGTTGATGTCTGTTATCCCCATTTGAATGGTTAATTCCAATCCCGTTATGAGGGCTTCGTATTCTCGCTTCGTTGTTTGTACACGGTTCGTCAAGTGGTAGGAGTATCTTAACATCCCCCGCTCCGGTGTTATAAAGATTAGCCCGATTCCCGCCTTACCGGGCACTATCACTTGCGATTCTTCGTCTTTGTGTGCCGAAGATGCTCCGTCAAAATATAATTCCCAACGTCGATCGTCAAGGTCTTCTAGGTTCATTATTTGTTCATCTGGCAGATCGTCATTGAGAGGAGATTCGGCCGGCAAAGGGTGTGCTGCGAGGAAGTCCGCTAAGACTTGTCCCTTTACGGCACGCAGAGGCACGAAAGTTATATCGAATTGCAATAATATCATTGACCATCTGGCAAGTCTGCCAGAAAGTGTTGGACGAGTCATCAAGTATTGCAATGGATTAAACTTCGAAATCAAGTTGACCTTATGAGAAAGCATGTAGTGCCCGAGCTTTTGAGCGGCGAAGATCGTGGCCAAACAATGCTTTTCAATTGCGGGATACCTTACTTCCGTCGGAAGTAAACGACGGCTTAAGTAGTAAAGAGCATTTTCTTTACCCTCATCATCGACACTCAGGCTAACGAGGCTCCGAGAGAGTCATCTAAAGCCGCGGTGTAAAGTATCGACGGTCTACCCGAGACCAGGGCTGCTAAGACAGGAGGTGTCATTAAATATTGTTTAATGTCTTCGAAGGCCTTCTGGCATTTCTCTTCCCAAATAAATTTGGCGTCCTTTTTAACTAGTGCCGAGAAAGGCCGACACCTACCCGACGAGTTTGAGATAAAGCGTCGAAGATATGCCAACTTCCCTTGAAAAGATCGTAGTTGTTTTAAGGTTTTGGGAGGCGGCATTTCTAAGATGGCTTTAATCTTCTCCGGGTCGATTTCAATTCCACGATGTCGGACAACGAATCCTAAGAATTTCCGGAGGTGACGCCGAAGGCGCATTTTAAGGGATTCATCTTAAGGTTAAATTGTCTTAATCGTTCGAAAACAATTCTCAAATCATACAGGTGGTTTTCCTTTACTTTGCTTTTGATGACGACATCGTCCACGTAGCACTCGACTTGATTGTGGATGAGATCATCAAAAATTCTTGTCATTGCTCTTTTGTAAGTTGCTCCTGCGTTCTTCATTCCGAATGGCATCACCGTGTAGCAAAATACTCCGATCGGCGTTCCGAATGCCGTAAGCTTTTCATCTTCCGGAGCCATTTTTATCCGGTTGTATCCCGAAGATCCATCCATGAATGAGAATATTTCATGTGTCGAAGCAATATCGATCATCGGCTCTGGAATTGGTAGAGGGAATTCATCTTTTGGACATGCCTTGTTTAAATCTCCGAAGTCCACACAAATTCCGATCCGACCATTCTTCTTTCCGATCGGCACCACATTGGCTAACCGGGTCGGGTATTGTTCTTCACGCGACAAATTTAGCGTCTATTAGCTTTTTAACTTCGGCTATGACTTGTTGTTCGATTTCTAGACGCATTCTTCCGGGACCTTGTCCGATCGGAACGTAGTAGGATCCACTCCTAGCTTATGGACTCGCAACCTCCGGGGCTAATCCCGGCATTTCATCGTAGCTCCAAGCAAAACGATCTTTAAATTCCATTAATAACTTGATTATTTCTTCGGAGTCTTCTTTATTGAGTAAGGAGCTAATAAAGGTAGGTCTAGGCTCTTTGTTAGTACCTAAGTTAACTTCCGTTAACTCATCTATTGTGGATTTAATTTCTTCTTCGAATTCGGTGGAGCGTCTCCATTTGTAAATCTTCGAGTTCGTCCGTAGTTTCCATGCAGCTTTCATTGGACTTGCAAGTGACAACCAAGCAAAATTCGGTATCGTCAATCGACCCTATCGTGCCGAATCCGAGTCCATACTTTGAATTGGGTGGACGACCGGAGTTATTCCATAACTTTTCAAAATGTTGTGATTGGCCTTTTGTCCATTGTCGAGGTAAGAAACCACATTGAATTAAATTTTGAACACGGGGAGAGTACCACTCAAAAGGTAATTCCATTAATTCGATGAAGTGACATCTTCGAATTGTACATTATTTTCAGCTTTGGAGGAAGAAGCACCACGGTAGAATTTGATTGGCCTTGCACCGTCATTACGTACCTCTTTGACCACCATACCCTCGATCTTGCTAGGATCGGATCGGGGTTAGGGTCATAGTATGTACATAGTGGTTAATCTTCTCGTACATTGATTTGTATTCTTCGTTCTTTTCATCTTCGAGGAGATCTTGTATTGCGGCTTCTTTCGACTTATTGTCGCTGCTTCTTGCTTGATTTCTTTTTCTTCTTCAGAACTATCATCCCAATCAACATTGATGGCGGGTTTTCTCTGTCCAACTGTCCTAATGTCTCTACCACGGCCTCGTCTCCGGCCTCGACCTCGGATGCGAGTTGTGGAGAAACCTTCACCATCTCGCCGGAAGGGAGTGGTGAGTGACTGTTGGACTAGAACTTCAGGTTCTTCGTTGTCCTGAACTTTCTTTGCTTCATTTGTTACGGTATCTCCGGAGAAGATTGTTTTCTTTGGCGGTGCATAATAAGCTCGCATCTTCATGGATCCCAATCTCATGTACGGAGAATGGTTGTAAGTCGCCTTTGATGCACTCGTTCCCCTCCATCGTAGTACTTGATGCACCTGGTGTAGAGATGATGGTACCATCCCGTTTTCATGTATCCATGGTCGGCCCGAGCAAAGCGTTGAACGACGTTTCTGAATCGATTATGTGAAATTTTGCGGTTGTCTTTGCTAAGTCACCGGTCTTCATCAGTAGCGTTATTGACCCGAGGGCTCTTTCTCCTTTCTGGTTGAATCCCCTTAATAACATTTTGTCTGCTTCGAGCTCGCGAGCATCAATTTCCAAGTATGCTAGCGTTCGAAGACTCATTATATTGATTGATGCTCCTGGATCCACCAATACTCTGGAGAGCGTAAACTTCCCAATTGTAACTGAAATGTACAACGGTCGGTTGTGATCTCGCCGTCCCAAGTAGTAGGTCATTGTCCGTGAAGGTAACACCTCGTCGTTCCTTTAACGAGCAAACCTCATCTAAGGAATCTCCGGCCATTTGAGCTAAGCAAATTTCCGGATCAAGTAAGGCCTCGATCGAGCTTCCCTCATCTCCTTTGATAAGATGAGAGCATAGTAAATGCTCGGCTTGGTCGGTAGTTTCCTAAGATGGGCTAGCACGTTGTAGTCCACTTTGTTTCCATGCGTCTCGGCTTCTTCTCGAACGGGTATGTCTTCCGCTCGGGGTTGGTTCTTCTTGAACAACCACCGCTTTCCTTTGTCTTTTGGACCCATTCTTGGAGGTAGAACTTTTCCACTTCTTAGGTCGACTTCCGTAATTTCTTCGAATCTAGTGTCGAGTTCGTCGGTGTCTCCTCCCGAATCGGAATGACCGGCTCTTCCGGATTATCTTCCAAATCGAAGGCTCTAACTCTATCGTAACCGGAGCTCCTCGAAACTCGCGGATAGATCCATTGCTTGTTGAACTCTCGTAGCCTCCTTGATGGATGCCTTCTTCGTCATTTTGATCGTCGAGATCTTGTATGATTTGAGAATTGTTGTTGGTATCGAAATCGACGCCCGGATTGTCGCTAGTTACGTAATCGTTAGAAACAGATCAAAACGTAGCCAACGCCATCACCCTTATCATTATATGATCCCACCGAAGTGAGCGGATAATCATACAAAATCGGAGGTTCGAGGGATTTCTCCCCGAATCGGAAACAACTATCCTAGGATAAGCAGCCCCTAGTCTAGCCTTAGGAATCTCGGTCCCTCTTCTTCGTCAATTTTCTTCTTCTCTTCGATTGTCTCTCGTCGAGGTGGTTCTTCTATCGCAAGTGATAGTACCGGCTTAACGAGTCTCGAACTCCGAATTGAAGCTCGCACCGAAGCGGTTCGGATGTTATCTAAAATCTTCTTCGAAGACCTCGTCCGAGCGGTAGTCCATCCATCGTTGGTTGCATAGGGATCTATCGGAATGACGGGATCGGTTGAGATAACATAAACGGAACCTCCTTTCTGGGGTTCCTTCATGTACTCCTTTGGGATTGTTATATTTCCTTTCCGAAGGTTGTCATTGAGCCAACTTTTGAAGGTAATGCGGTCTTCATCTTGTGCCCAAGCATCCGATGGTAGGGGCAAAAGTTGGGATCACCTTTCCCGTTGACTTCCTCCGGTCTTTGGGCTCGCAGTCGGAAATCCGGAGTTTTCATTAAGCTACGGAACATCTTTGGTATCGCTTCATTCTTGAACGGATATTCTCTCGCTCGAAGCTCCCTCAATGTACGTTGCGGACGAGACGGTTGTTCATACCGCGGAGACGACCGATAGCCTGGACCGGGGTTGCCGGTAATTTTGTTGTGGTTGCCGCGCCGTTCGCGTGGTATTTGTATCGGTTGTTTGCCTTTGTCAACCGCCGCAACGATCCCGGATTTCTTCTCGAAGGTCTTCACCGGCTTCGCTTGTCCGTCTTGTCGGCAAAACTTAATTGCTTCGCCTCTTCTTGCAAGCTTCCGGCCTTGCTTAACAACTTCTCAAAAGTCTTAATAGTGAATCCCTCGAGGAGAAGTGCTATCGGGCCGTGAATGCTTTTAAGCAAGATGCCGATCGCATGTTGTTCTTGCGAGCTGTGGTTCACACTTCATGCTTAAATTTCTCCATCGAAGTATGTAATCCACTAGAGTTTCATTCGACCTTTGTTTCTCTATCACTAAATCACCTATAGTGATGTGGTGCCGAGCTCCGACAAATCGCTTAATGAAGAGGCTCTCTAGCTCCGAGAATGTCTTTACGGATCCGTTGGGTAATTCGCATACCCGGTCGAAGGCGATCCCCGACGGCATCGCTAACGAACTCGTCGGAAGAGTAGCGCATCGCTCCCGCCGCATTGCAACAACCGGCACGAAAGTGTGCAACATGCTGTCGGGGGTTCCCGGTTCCATCGAAGGTCTTAAACAGAGGTGGTACGAAGCCCTTCGGGTATTGGATAGCGTCGAATTCTTCTGGGTAAGGTCTACCCGTCCGAATGGATGTCCCGTTCTTCGATTATGCTAGGGCTTCTCGCACCTGCTGCTCTACCAAGTTCTTGATATCCTTTTCAGGGATCATACTTTGTGTTGTGTCCTTTTCGACTGGTCATCCCCATTGACGGATGTAATCTCCTTTCCTCCGTCTACGATGTGAATGACCTCCGGGGGTGTCTCTCTATGTGGTTGTACTTGACTGCGGAGAGTGGCCGAGCTATGGCCATCTCTTCCATCCTCTTCACCATTCGAGCGATCGTGTCGTCTTTTTCCCGAAGTCGTCTCTTCATCGGTCCCGGCTCCTCTCTTCTGCGCTGCAGGAGCACCTCGAGAAGCCGATGAAGCTCGTGTCTCAACCATGTTGATTTCCGCATATTCGTTGTCCATGAATTCCGATGAGTCGATCTCATCTCCGAACTTTTCTTCTCTTTCTTTTGCCAACCGTCGGATGTCGGTTCTCGACTTTTCCATGGCATCTTCTAGCGGAGCTTTCGTGTATCTTTGTGGTTGTCATGCGATGGTTGCCGGGTCCTTTTTTCACGAGTCCCCTTCATCGCGGTAGCGCTTTCTTCGGATTCCGGCCTCTCGGCGAGACTTTCTTTCTCGGGGCCGTCGTTTCGGTCTCGGTGCCCCGTAGTGGGACGCCACACCATCCTTCTAGCAGCAGAAGGTTTAGGACCAGATGGTCTGTTGGCCAAATGCTGGAAGGTGGTATCCTCCCTAATCTATAATCCTGATACTACGACAGGCGGGCTAGCCTTCATTCTCTTGCTTGGCTTTTCTATCATGACGACGGGTTCTACTCGAGGCCCAAGACGGGATTTGACCGGCACCCGCCCTATCCTTCGTAGAATTTCCGACACGGGGTAGTTTTCCTTCCTTGCTAGCTTTTCTACCAAAGTTTGCAGTCGAGCAAACGGCGTAGTTCTATTTCTTTTCTTGCGGCTATCGTTGTAGTATGCGGGTCGTGGTAATGTGGCGGCAATCTTGCGAACATTCTCCTCATCCTCTCGCGGCGGAGAGGGGATGGAACCCGCTTCCTCCCAAAAGTGGTATGTAGTCGGGCGGTGGTGTATATTCTTGTAACGGTGTATATTCGGCAACTGCGGAATTTCCTCCGGAAAGCAATCTCGGCAGCTCGGCTTCCACGGCGATCCTTCTATTTCTATTTCTTCTTTGGGTCTTTGTCGGCGACGGAATCTTCGAACCGGACCCGATTTCGAAGACGAAGGTCTTACGGAAGATCCGTACCCTCCACGGTAACGGGTTTACCATAGTTCGGATTTCTTTCCCCTTTGA
>JAKZJZ010000137.1:0-77349 GCA_022702705.1 Papilionanthe hookeriana x Papilionanthe teres
ACACTACATTTCCACACACTTCCTAAAACCACACCCATACCCAACTTAACCTCCGACTCATGTAGGTGATTCACATGGATGGTCCTTAACCCCTAAGCCCTTGGTAAGAGGGTTAGGAACAACATAGTGAATGCCTCAAATGAGTCCTCTCATGGCTCATATGGGCTTGAAATGGCTTCATGGCTCAACCAAAATGATTTCTTTCCACCTAGGTTTACCCAATCTTCAATTTCCCAAATTTTTAATTTTTTGACCCCGAGACCCTACACCTACTAAACCTACCCAAAACCATCGAAATTACCCAAATTTTTGCAAAATTTCCAAATTACCCAAAATTTTCCAAAATCAATCCCAAACATCTCCACATCACTCAAATTGATCAGCCATACCCAAAAATACCAAAGATTCCAAAACTACCTCCCAATACCCTCCAAATACCCAAAATACCCTTCTTGGCCTAAAAATCCAAAAATTCAAAAAATTCCCAGAAAATTCCAGAAAATCCTAAATATTCCCAATTTCATTTTTTCCAACTACACCATGGGCCAATTTTGTCAATTTACCCTAATTTTGTCAAAACCCCCAAATTAACCCATTTTAACCCAAAGTGAACCCAATGTTAAACCAAACCTATCCAATTGACCCAAATTCTGGTCCAATTCAATTCTAAACTTCAATTCAACATTCCCAATACCAATTTAGACCAAATCCAAGTCCAATTTAATTGACATTTGGATCAATTTCACTTTGGGCCTTAAAGCCCAAATTTGGACCCATGACCCAAACTTAGCCCAAACTAACCCAATTCAACTCCAATTAACCCCAAATCTTTTCTAAATCTTCCTTAACATCCCCATAAACAAAACACTAACATGATTTGCCCAGGATTTTGACCCAAACCCCACTCAAATTCAACCCAAAATCAAAAAACCCGATTTTGACCTAAACCCAAACCTAACCCGAATAGGCCCAAACCTCAAAATCAAAACCCAACCAAAGCCAAAACCTCTTTGAAACACTCCCATAAACATTTCTCAACATTTATTTTACATCAATTTCAACCCTAGCCCAACATTGGCCCAAGTTAGCCCAATTTGACCTACATTGGCCCATTTACCAAATAAACCCAAATTCAACCCAATTCAAACCCAAACCACCTTAAATCTATTTCAAATTATTCATGAAACATCCCTAAACCAAAACCAACAACTATTTGGCCCAAACTTCTACAAAAATTCCCATCCATGAACACATCCTTAAACTTAAAAGCCCACTTCCCTTAAACCTTCTTAAAAAACCCATCTTCATTAAATTTTAAAAAGCCCAAAATCATCCTAAAGCCCACATGACACTTCCCCTCATCATCCATTTGATCAAAATCACCCCTAAGTTTCAAAATCATCAATTAAACCATTCCAAATCAAGCCACATGTCAAATTACCCCTAAATGTCAAAAGATTTCTAAAACCCTTTTCATGAAACAAATAAACCTTTTCCCAAGCCAAAGGAAGCCAAGGATGAGCCATTCACAAGCCATATGAAGCCATGAAAGCTTTGGCATGTGACCATGCCATTAATGGCAAAAGGAGGAGGTCCTTTAACCATCTCCTAAAAGTCATTAGCCTTAAGCATGTCTCCACTTAACCAAGATTTAATCCAAATATTCTTGGATAAGGACATCACCACCTCCTTGACCGGCTAGCCTAACTGATCTTCTCGGCTCAAGACCGAGCCATGGGAGGTGAACCCAACCCAAACCAATGGGTTGACCAATTTCAAGCCAAAATGGCCTCTCCCCCATTCCATTTTAATCCAAACACTTTACACATGTCCAAGCCCGATTGACTTCACCATTGCCTGAGCCACGACCTCCACCGGTCAAGATGGTGACCCATGCACTGCCGGCCACGCCCGGATCGCCGGAAAACACCACACCCGAGAGCATCATGTGAGCCCGAGCTTGGAATTCTCACTGCTGAGTTGCCCCATGCCCAGATGGCCACCATGGCTGTTCTTCTCCTCACCGGAGCGAGTCGATCCCATGCCTCAACTCCCCGCAGGAGGCCCTCCGCCCTCTCCTATTTAAACTCCACCCCTCTCGGCCATGGAGAGAGCTAAGCACAAACCTTGCCAAAACTGCGCCAAAATTGTTCCGGACCCTTCTCCACTCTTAGAACACTTGATCCCCAGGTGAGATCCCCCTGCCATTTCTCCTCCGTAAGCTCGATTTCGAGTTGAAATTCCACCCAAAACCGGGACACTTCTCCACGGTGAGCCAATTCTCGAATTGATTGGCTCTACACCTTCACCGGACCGAAGGAAGGTGTCCACCAACAAAAGCCCCATCTCCAGGCCACCCGGTTGCTCCGGCCTCCAAGCTTTGTGATCGGGCTTGGTCGAAATCATATCCGGACAATTCCACAGGACCAGGAGACTTCATGCGGAGCTTGCCGGGACCCGATCGAAGGTGCAACAACTCTCGGATTGAAGCCGCACTTCTACGAGCTAAGGTATGAGTTAACTCTCCATCCCGAGCTTCGGAGATTCTCCATTTCAAATGCCTTAGTTTCGATGCATGTTAGCCAGTATAGATGTGTTCGTCTCTTCGAGACGAATCCATAGAGTATAAGAACGTAAAAATCCATTGAGAATCGAGTGAGATCTTAGGGATTTCGTGTGGACGGCTCTCGGGTGAGAACACTTGGGGACGATGAACGGATGCCGTCCATTCGATACACGCGCGGACGAACGGCTCAGATGGCGTCGGACCAGGAAACGGTGCGAGAACCGCGGGGCCCGGGACGGATGACTCGGATGGCGGCGCCCAATCACGGCGCGACACGTACCCCTTCGGAGCTGCCGAGTGTTTCGGCGGCGCCGCGTGGATAAATAGATAAATAGGGTATTTAATGTATTTATTAAATATCGAAACTTTAAAAATCCATATCTTTGTGTAGAAAAATCACAAAAATAAAATAAAAATACCCTCTTGCTCGGTGAACGGAGGAGAATAATGTGGAAAAGAAATCATTTAATTTCATCAAGTATTTTATTTTTTATAATTTATTTACTCTCTGCATACATTTAATTCTCCATGCATGTATACAATTCACCATGGCATGAGACCATAGGGCTTTTGAAGCCTGCGAACTTGGGAACATTCCCTGAATTTTCCAAGGTCGAGAGCCATCTCTGTGAAAAGTTATTTATTTTTCAAATGCATGTTCGTTGTTTTGAGTATTTTAATTCCAAAAAATAGCATGTTGTGAAATAAATTCTAGGAAAATTTGGTGATGTTCCTTATGACCGAGAGAACCACTAGGAAAAATAGGTTTTGGCTTAGTTCATTCAAACAACCCTAATTGGCTTAAACACTCAAAATAGGTCTTTAATTAATTAGAGTTAACCAGGCATCAAATTGACTTGAAATCAATTCTCCACTGACCTTTAGGATCAGAGGAATCCATCATAAAAATTTGAGGTCGATTGGACTTGGTTAACCCCACTAATTGGGTTGATTAAGTCACTTAGCCATTTTAAACTTTAAAAATTCATAACTTTTAAAATACTTTTCAAAAATTCACTAAATTGGTTTTGGAGCCTCTCGATATCAGGGGAACCTAAGAAAATTAAAATTTCAATTTTACGAAAAAGTTGATTTTTAATAATATTTTAATATTTTAATAATTAAAAAATAATAAAAATCACAAAAATAATAAAATTCACCAAAATGTCACATTTTGAATTTTAATCACTTAGGAACAAACCCCATATTTTTCCTAAGTCTATTTAGTGAGATATTAAATTTTAAAGCCCTAGGGTAATTTTAAAATTAAAAAAAATGTATTTTCTAGCATTTTCACTAAAATAATTACAATAAATCATAAAAAAATCAGAAAATTGCAAAATTTGCTTCTCTGGTTTCCTTGATATCAGAGAGATTTTTGAAAAATATAAAATCCATTTTTCAACATTTATTTTATTTTTAAATTAATTAACACTCCAAAACTCAAAATAATTATAATAAAAATAATATAATTCAAAAAATCACCAAAATTGGTCCAAGTGCTTCTCTGGTCATTAGGAATGTCCCCTAATTTTCTTAAGGACAGAAACTTTCCCTTGGTCATATTATTAAATTTTCCTTGAAAATCTCTATTTTCCACCAAAAATAATTATATAAATAAATTAAATACAGAAAAATCACATTTTCTCCTCTCATGTCTTTATTGACATATGAGTGAAGTCACATAAAAATTTCAAGTTCATTTGGGTTCAATTTAGTGAGTTATGAAATTATTAAGCTTAAAGGGTAAAATGGTAATTAAACTTTTAACCCTTAATTAAAACTTTAGGTTTAATAAAAAATCAACAAGTAAAATATTTGATCTTAATCTGATTTGGATGATTGAAATTTAAATAATTAAAGGGTAGAAACCCATTAAACAATTTTAAAATGATTAAACTTTAATTAAATAATAGATTAAATTTGGAGGAATAATAAATTGGAATTATTAAAATAAGGGATATTTATTAGGAAGAGATTTATTCTTTAATTTAAAAAATCCCTAAACTAATTATATCATTAATACTCAATTTTTAATTAAAATGATAACTCAAATTTAAAATATTAAAAGACTTAATTAAATTATTAAACTCTTTTAAAATTTTAATTAAAATTAAAAATAAAGTAAATTAAAGATAAATTAAATTAAAATTAAATTAAATTTAACAATTAAATTAAATTAAATTAAATTTAATAATTAAATTAAATTAGATTAAATAATTAAATTAAATTAAATTAAACAATTAAATTAAATTAAATTAAATTAAATTAAATTAAATAAATTAAATTAATTAAATAAAATTGAATTAAATCAAATTAAATTAAATTAAATAAATTAAATTAAATAATTGAATTAAATTAAATTAAATAATCAAATTAAAATTAAATCAAATCAAATTAATTAAACATCAAATCAAATTAAATCAAACTCAATCAAATTAAATTAAATTAAAACTTCAATTAAAATTAAATTAAATTGAATTAAATATAACATCACCTAAAACGAGAAAGAAAATAAATTTAAAAGCAACTTGAACACTATTCCAAATTTAAACTCTTTAACTTAAACCAAATCATTTGAATACTTAACTTACCCTTGAAAGCTTTAGTTATTATAACTCCTAAATAAAACATTAAATGAAGTGTCACTTCACTCATAGGATATTCAAATGTCCTAGTTCAGCTGAGCAAGTTAACAAAACTTGAAATTCTTGGACGATTAATTCATTTGTATAATTAAATTCATTTGGACTTAAAACAATCCTAGAAATATTGAAAAGATGTTTAAGATCCTTCTTAAGCACTTCCTCGATATGATAGGACATTTATAAGAACAATTGAATTTGATTATTCTTTGATGAAGAAAATCGTCCTTAAACAAAACACAAAGAACCTAGACGTCGCTAGGAAATGACTAAGCTATAGGATTAGGAATTTGGTAGAAAACCATAACCTTTCCCTTAGCCTTACTAGGAACTTGCTTAAGTATGCTAATTGTGTTTTAAGTGCGGCTTGGGATGACGGGAAGACCCTCCAGGTACGCATTTGTATTATTGCGATTTACTTTCCTGCAATTTATTTTCCGAGCAATTTACATTATTGCAATTTACTTTATTCGCATGTACGTTTATTTTTCTTGCATGATAAAACAAGCTAGTTGCATGAAAACCCACACCTTTAGGATAGCCCTAAAGCTGAAACCAAAATTAAGTTAAAAGTCATTGCAAGATAAAATTCACCGCCACAACATTTCAAAATATAAAACGACTCAAAATTTAATCACAAACAGAACACAAAACTACAATTACAACTAAATTAAAACGTCTCGTTGGATGATCGGGAATACCTCGGATGATGTAACCTACGTGTTGCTAACGGGATTTCCCACGGTCTAAATGAAAGTGTGGAACTCATTCGAGTTGAGTTTAGCAAATTCATACGGACTAAGTGAATCCGATAAAAATAATGATGCCGGAAGGATGGAACCGTGGGATCTTAACCGGTGTCGTTATAATCAACTTTAAGATTTGTTTTAATCAAAATATAAAAAAAAACACTTGGAAAATTAAGACTTCTCTGGACCAAAACACTTCTCTCATCTCCTGATTTATGACTTCTAAAACTAAACCTCTGCAACAATAAGGAACTTGGAGCATGGTGGGCAGCACGGCCATCGTCGTCAGCAAAACTTGAACCTACTTCGACAAAACTTTTTAGAATTAAATAACCAAGCCATAGGACTTCGAGGTAGCTTGCACTAGTGCAACATAAATCCTCGACTCTTCGTTAGGCATTTGCATTGCAAATTAAGCCCTAACCGGTCTTAGGATTCCGAGGTAGTCGTCCGATACGACAATAAACCCTCGCATCTTCTAAAGTTATTTGTTTGATTTTATCATACAAATATAAGCCCTAATTAATTAAAATTGGCAAGATTGAAATATCTAAATAAACATTAGGACTTTCCTAAATTCGAAGCGAAACAATAGGATAGTCGGGAAATTACCGAAGTTCACTTCGAATCGGTGATTTCTCCTACCTCTTCTTCCTTTGGATTCACAAAACAAAATGTTCCAAAATTTGATCCATTCCCTATTGAAATTCCAAAATTCAATCTTTGAAAACCTTAAACTTTGAAATTCTTGAGAGCGAATTATTGGTTATTATCGAGAGTTTTCTTAGGTGATTCCCGTCACTTAAGATGTAATTAACTATAGGGGCTTGCCCTTATAGGGAATTTTAAAGAACCGAGTAATATAAACCTCGTTTAATGTTTTCATATTAAGCGGGGAAACTTGTCGGCTTATAAAATTGGTTCGCGGACCAAACGGATGTCACTAATCTTCTAGTTTATTTAATCGAGCCCCACCATCAAGCGGTGTGTCTATCCTTAGGGATAGATACACGGTTTGTGGTGCGGTGCTCGTTTATATAAACTATTTGGGATGTGAGATCGGTTTAATCTCATATCTTAAAACCTTCAAATTTAAAATTATTTTCAAAATCAAATACTACTTTTCAAATTATTTATTTTAATTAAATTAAAAATTCGCCGACAGATTTACGTTAGGCGACCCCTCTTCAAAATAAAACACGACCTAAAAATATGCCGACGAGATTTACGGCGACTCCGTGAGGAATATTCCTCTCTCCATTATAATCGAATAATTACGCTTTCAAAAATCGGTAGTGTATCCATGTCCTTAATGGATCAAGCTACCCTTCTTTCCGTTGGAATACTATGTTCATTTCTATCTTGAACAAGTATAGCCAACATTCTCTCGGATTTAGGAGTCACTTTGTTTAGACACCCCTAAACGAGAGAGGTTCCGAGATCCTTTTACCTCATTTCGAGGTGGGGTGGACCCAGATAGGTGTTAGTTTAGGAATGATCCTTCGAGTCGAGAAGTCTTGCTTAAGATTTTCTTTTCCTTTCCAACTCGAATCGGATTCCTTACCTTCTCTACACCTTTGAACGTTTCGTTCTAAATAAACAAACCCTCTAATAAGTGATTCTTTTAACAAATGATTCTTTTTTATAAATACATGAACAAAGAATGAGTTCGGACTCTTTTAATTCCTTTCTTTTCGTCCTGAAGAAAAGAAGCATAACTGGGATCGACAACGAGAATCTACCCTGCGAAATGGAAGCCCCGAAGCGATTTTCTCCTTCACCAACGGATCGGACTTCGCCGTCCATAAGGATGAGATTTGCCCGACAATGGGGTCATCCGATTTGGACGAGGATTTGCAAGCTACGAACGTCGAGGTCACCGACGTCTCCCTCTTTGCACGCGACGAACAAGGTATCCGAAGCCGAGGAACCATCGCTCGAGTTCGACCTTAGGTCGACCCAAGAGTTTCCTCCCCTGCAAAGGGTCCCGACTAGGAGGAGTACTGCCGTCCGCGGGAGGATCGATTCTCACTACCCCCATTCGGTCTAGTTGTTTACGCACCTACCCCGACTTACGCCAAATCGAAGGGGAAAGAAATCCGGAACTATGGTAAACACGTTACCGTGGAGGGTACGGATCTTCTGTAAGACCTTCGTCTTCGAAATCGGGTCCGGTTCGAAGATTCCGTCGCCGACAAAGACCCGAAGAAGAAATAGAAATAGAAGGATCGCCGGGGAAGCCGGAGGCTGCCGAGATTGCCTTCTGGAGGAAATTCCGAGTTGCCGGAATATACACCGCTACCGAATATACACCCTTTGCCGACTACATACCACTTTTGGGAGGAAGCGAGGTTCCATCCCCTCTCCGCCGCGAGAGGATGAGGAGAATGTTCGAAAGATTGCTGCCGCATTACCACGACCCGCATACTACAACGATAGCCGCAAGAAAAGAACTAGAACTACGCCGTTTGCTCGGCTAGCAAACTTTGGTAGAAAAGGCTAGCAAAGAAGGAAAATTGCCCGTGTCGGAAATTCTACGAAGGATAGGACGGGTGCCGATCAAATCCCGTCTTGGGCCCCGAGTAGAACCCGCCGTCATGATAGAAAAGCCGAGCAAGAGAATGAAGGCTAGCCGCCTGTCGTAGTATCGGGATTACAGATTAGGGAGGATACCACCTTCCGGCATTTGGCGACGAGACCATGCGGTCCTAGACCTTCTGCTGCTAGAAGGATGGTGTGGCGTCCCACTACGGGGCGAGTTGAGATTGAAACGACGGCCGAGAGAGAAAGTCTCGCCAGGAGGCTTGAATCCGAAGAAAGCGCTCCTGCGATGAAGGGGACTCGTGAAAAAAGGACCCGGCAACCATCGCATGACAACCACAAAGATACACGAAAGCTCCGCTAGAAGATGCCATGGAAAAGTTGAGAACCGACATCCGACGGTTGGCAAAAGAAAGAGAAGAAAAGTTCGGAGATGAGATCGACTCATCGGAATTCATGGACAACGAATATGCGAGAAATCAACATGGTTGAGACACGAGCTTCATCATCTTCTCGAGGTGCTCCTGCAGCCGCAGAAGAGAGGAGCCGGAGCCGATGAAGAGACGGCTTCGGGAAAAGGACGACACGATCGCTCGAATGGCGAAGAGGATGGAAGAGATGGCCATAGCTGCGGCCACTCTCCGAAGTCAAGTACGACCACATAGAGAGACACCCCCGGAGGTCATTCACATCGTAGACGGAGGAAAGGAGATTACATCCGTCGATGGGGATGATCGAGTGAAAAGGATACAACACAAAGTATGATCCCCGAAAAGGATATCAAGAACTTGGTAGAGCGAGCAGGTGCGAGAAGCCCTAGCACGATCGAAGAACGGGACATCTATTCGGACGGGTAGACCTTATCCGGAAGAATTCGACGGCTATCCGATACCGAAGGGCTTCGTACCACCTCCGTTTAAGACCTTCGACGGAACGGGAACCCCGACGGCATGTTGCACACTTTCGTGCCGGTTGTTGCAATGCGGCGGAAGCGATGCGCTACTCTTCCGACGGTTCGTTAGCGATCCGTCGGGGATCGCCTTCGGCCGGTATGCGGGAATTACCCCGACGGTTCGGTGAAGACATTCTCGGAGCTAGAGAGCCTCTTCATTAAGCGATTTGTCGGAGCTCGGCACCACATCACTATAGGTGATTTAGTGGTAGAGAAACAAAGGCCGAATGAAACTCTAGTGGATTACATACTTCGATGGAGAAATTTAAGCATGAAGTGTGAACCACAGCTGCAAGAACAACATGCGGTCGGCATCTTGCTTAAAAGCATTCACGGCCCGATAGCACTTCTCCTCGAGGGATTCACTATTAAGACTTTTGAGAAGTTGTTAAGCAAGGCCGGAAGCTTGCAAGAAGAGGCGAAGCAATTAAGTTTTGCCGACAAAACGGACAAGCGAAGCCGGTGAAGACTTTCGAAAAGAAATGCGGGATCGTTGCGGCGGTTGACAAAGGCGAAGCAACCGATGCGAAATACCACCGAGAACGGCCGCGGCAACCACAACAAAATTACCGGCGAACCCGGTCCAGGCTATCGATCGTCTCCGCGAGTATGAACAACCGTCTCGTCCGCAACGTACATTGAGGGAGCTTCGAGCGAGAGAATATCCGTTCGAGAATGAAGCGATGCCAAAGATGTTCCGTAGCTTAATGAAAACTCCAGATTTCCAGTGCCGAGCCCGAAAGACCGGAGGAAGTCGACAAGAAAGGTGATCCCGACTTTTGCCCTACCATCGGATGCTTGGGCACAAGATAGAAGATTGCATTACCTTCAAAAGTTGGCTCGACGACAACCTTCGGAAAGGAAATATAACAATCCCGAAGGAGTACATGAAGGAACCCCGAAAGGAGGTTCCGTCGATGTTATCTCAGCCGATCCCGTCATTCCGATAGATCCCTATGCAACCGACGATGGATGGACTACCGCTGGACGAGGTCTTCGAAGAAGATTTTAGATAACATCCGAACCGCTTCGGTGCGAGCTTCAATTCGAGTTCGAGACCCGTTAAGCCGGTACTATCACTTGCGATAGAAGAACCACCTCGACGGGAGACAATCGAAGAGAAGAAGAAAATTGACGAAGAAGAGGGGACCGAGATTCCTAAGGCTAGACTAGGGGCTGCTTATCTAGGATAGTTGTTTCGATTCGGGGAGAAATCCCTCGAACCTCCGATTTTGTATGATTATCCGCTCACTTCGGTGGGATCATATAATGATAAGGGTGATGGCGTTGGCTACGTTTTGACTTGTTTCTAACGATTACGTAACTAGCGACAATCCGGGCGTCGATTTCGATACCAACAACAATTCTCGAATCATACAAGATCTCGACGATCAAAATGACGAAGAAGACATCCATCGAGGAGGCTACGAGAGTTCAACAAGCAACGGATCTATCCGTGAGTTTCGAGGAGCTCCGGTTACGATAGAGTTAGAGCCTTCGGATTTGGAAGATAATCCGAGAAGAGCCGGTCATTCCGATTCGGGGAGGAGACACGACAAACTCGACACTAGATTCGAAGAAATTACGAAGTCAACCTAAGAAGTGGAAAAGTTCTACCTCCAAGAATGGGTCAAAAGACAAAGGAAAGCAGGTGGTTGTTCGAAGAACCAACCCGGCGGAAGACATACCCGTTCGAGAAGAAGCCGAGACGCATGGAAACAAAGTGGACTACAACGTGCTAGCCTCATCTTAGGAAACTACCGGCCAAAGCGAGCATTTACGATGCTCTCATCTTATCGAAAGGAGATGAGGGAAGCTCCGATCGAGGCCTTACTTGATCCGGAAATTTGCTTAGCTCGAATGGCCGGAGATTCCTTAGATGAGGTTTGCTCGTTAAAGGAACGAGCGGAGTGTTACCTTCACGGACAATGACCTACTACTTGGGACGACGGATCACAACCGACAGTTGTACATTTCGGTTATAATTGGGAAGTTTACGCTCTCCGGAGTATTGGTGGATCCGGGAGCATCAATCGATATAATGAGTCTTCGAACGCTAGCATACTTGGAAATTGATGCTCGTGAGCTCGAGGCCGACAAAATGTTATTAAGAGGATTCAACCGAGAAAGGAGAAAGAGCCCTCGGGTCAATAACGCTAGCGATGAAGACCGGTGACTTAGCAAAGACAACCGCAAAATTTCACATAATCGATTCGAAACGTCGTTCAACGCTTTCTTGGGCCGACCATGGATACATGAAAACGGGATGGTACCATCATCTCTACACCGGTGCATCAAGTACTACGATGGAGGGGAACAGTGCATCAAAGGTGACTTGCAACCATTCTCCGTACATGAGATTGGAATCCATGAAGATGCAGCTTATTATGCACCGCCGAAGAAAACAATCTTCTCCAGAGATACCGTAACAAATGAAGCAAAGAAAGTTCGAGACAACGAAGAACCTGAAGTTCTAGTCCAACAGTCACTCACCACTCCCTTCCGGAGAGATGGTGAAGGTTTCTCCACAACTCGCATCCGAGGTCGAGGCCGGGGACGAGGTCGTGGTAGAGACGCTAGGACAATTGGACAGAGGAAACCAACCATCAATGTTGATTGGGATGATAGTTCGAAGAAGAAAAAGAAATCGAAGCAAGAAGCGAGCGACAATAAGTCGAAAGAAGCCGCAATACAAGATCCCCCTCGAAGATGAAAAGAACGAAGAATACAAATCAATGTACGAGAAGATTAACCACTACGTACATACTATGACCCTAACTCCGATCCATTCTAATAAGATCGAGGGTATGGAGGTCGAAGAGGTACGTAGTGACGGTGCAAAGCCGATCAAATTCTACCGTGGTGCTTCTTCCTCCAAAGCCGAAAATAATGTACAATTCGAAGATGTCACTTCATCGGAATTAATGGAATTACCTTTTGAGTGGTACTCTCCTGTGTTCAAAATTTAATTCAACGTGGTTTCTTACCTCGACAATGGACAAGAGGCCGATCACAACATTTTGAAAAGTTATGGAATAACTCCGGTCGTCCTCCCGATTCAAAGTATGGACTCGGATTCGGCACGGTAGGGTCGATTGACGATACTGAATTTTGCTTGATTGTCACTTGCAAGTCCAATGAAAGCTGCATGGAAACTACGGACGAACTCGAAGATTTACAAATTGGAGACGCTCCACCGAATTCGAAGAAGAAATTAAATCCACGATAGATGAGTTAACGGAAGTTAACTTAGGTACTAACGAAGAGCCTAGACCTACCTTTGTTAGCTCCTTACTCGATAAAGAAGACTCCGAAGAAATAATCGAGTTATTAATGGAATTTAAAGACTGTTTCGCTTGGAGCTACGATGAAATGCCGGGATTAGCCCCGGAGGTTGCGATCCATAAGCTAGGAGTGGATCCTGCTACGTTCCGATCGGACAAGGTCCCGGAAGAATGCGTCTAGAAATCGAACAACAAGTCATAGCAGAAGTTAAAAAGCTAATAGACGCTAAATTTGTCCGTGAAGAACAATACCCGACACGGTTAGCTAATGTGGTGCCGATCGAGAAGAAGAATGGTCGGATCGGAATTTGTGTGGACTTCGAGAGATTTAAACGAGGCATGTCCAAAAGATGAATTCCTCTACCGATTCCAGAAGCGATGATCGATATTGCTTCGACACATGAAATATTCTCATTCATGGATGGATCTTCAGGATACAACCGGATAAAAATGGCTCCGAGGAGATGAAAAGCTTACGAGCATTCGAACACCGATCGGAGTATTTTGCTACACGATGATGCCATTCGGATCGAAGAACGCGGAGCAACTTACCAAAGAGCAATGACAAGAATTTTTGATGATCTCATCCACAATCAAGTCGAATGCTACGTGGACGATGTCGTCATCAAAAGCAAAGTAAAGGAAAACCACTCGTATGATTTGAGAATTGTTTTCGAACGATTAAGACAATTTAACCTTAAGATGAATCCCTTAAAATGCGCCTTCGGCGTCACCTCCGGGAAATTCTTAGGATTCGTTGTCCGACATCGTGGAATTGAAATCGATCCGGAGAAGATTAAAGCCATCTTAGAAATGCCGCCTCCCAAAACCTTAAAACAACTATGATCTTTTCAAGGAAGTTGGCATATCTTCGACGCTTTATCTCGAACCTGTCGGGTAGGTGTCGACCTTTCTCGGCACTAGTTAAAAAGGACGCCAAATTTATTTGGGAAGAGAAATGCCGGAAGGCCTTCGAAGACATTAAACAATATTTAATGACACCTCCTGTCTTAGCAGACCCCGAGTCTCGGGTAGACCGGCGATACTTTACACCGCGGCTTTAGATGACTCTCTCGGAGCCTCGTTAGCCTGTGTCAATGATGAGGGTAAAGAAAATGCTCTTTACTACTTAAGCCGTCGTTTACTTCCGACGGAAGTAAGGTATCCCGCAATTGAAAAGCATTGTTTGGCCCCGATCTTCGCCGCTCGAAAGCTCGGGCACTACATGCTTTCTCATAAGAGTCAACTTGATTTCGAAGTTTAATCCATTGCAATACTTGATGACTCGTCCAACACTTTCCGGCAGACTTGCCGGATGGTCAATGATATTATTGCGATTCGATATAACTTTCGTGCCTCGCGTGCCGTAAAGGGACAAGTCTTAGCGGACTTCCTCGCAGACACACCCTTTGCCGGCCGAATCTCCTCTCAATGACGATCCGCCGGATGAACAAATAATGAACTTAGAAGACCTTGACGATCGACGTTGGGAATTATATTTTGACGGAGCATCTTCGGCACACAAAGACGAAGAATCGCAAGTGATAGTGCCCGTGAAGGCGAGAATCGGGCTAATCTTTATAACACGGAGCGGGGGATGTTAAGATACTCCTACCACTTGACGGAACCGTGTACAAACAACGAAGCGGAATACGAAGCCCTCATAACGGGATTGGAATTAACCATTCAAATGGGGATAACAGACATCAACATCTACGGGGATTCACAGTTAATCATTCAACAGATCGCCGGACAGTACAGAATTCTAAAGCCAAGACTCGAACAATACTTCCAGTATGCCGTACAGCTGTTGGAACAGATTCCGAATGTGACAATCTACAAAATTCCTAGAAAAGAGAATGCTTTAGCAGATGCTTTAGCCCGTCTCGCAAAAGAATTTGCCTGTTTGCAAGGTGAATCGATGGAAGTGTCGGTTCACGGACGTCGGGTCCTATCACGGCTCGACATAGACACAATACACAAATCGAGCAAAAGAAAAAGAATCGGTTGCGGCGGTGACGAAAAACACGAGAAGATTGGCGACGGCCATTGATGAACTACTCGCAAACAGGAAAGCTACCGGACGATAGGTCGGCGGCCCATCGGATCGAAAAGAACTCCGTCTTACGCATTAATAAACAACACATTATACGAAGGTCTTTTGATCAAATGTGGCTAAGGTGCCTAAGCGGGTCCGAGGCCCGTGAAATTGTTAAAGAGGTGCATTCGGGACTGCGTGGCGCTCACCGGTCGGGTCCAAAGATGAAAATGAAAATTAAAAGACTATGGTACTACGGCCCTCGATAATGACCGATCGCATGAAAATCGCCGAGAGCCGTCACCAATGCCAAGTGCACGGAGTGGTTCTACACCAACCTCCAAATGTGCTACATCCGACAATTGCGTCGTGGCCATTTGAATGTTGGGGCACAGATATAGTGGGTCCGATAGAACCACCATCTTCGAAAGGACATCGTTTCATTCTTGCGGCTACAGATTACTTTTCCAAGTGGGCGAGCGGTTCCACTTAGAGAAGTGAAAGCACACCACGTGCTTGCAGGTTTTCAAGAACCAAATTGTCTACCGTTTCGGAGTGCCGCGCGAGATCATCTCGGATAATGGGTCGGCATTCGAAGCACACAAATCAACAATTTTGTCGGGAGACACGGAATCGGCCGGCGATACTCAACAATTTACTACCCAAGAGCAAACGGTCTCGGCGAGGCTTTTAATAAAACTCTCGTTCAAATCTTAAAGAAAACCTTGGACGATAATAAGAGAAATTGGCACGAGAAATTGTTAGAAGCCTTATGGGCCTACCGGACAACCTTCGAACTCCTACTCGAAGCTACACCTTACGCTGCGGTGTATGGGTCCGAGCGAGTGTTACCTTTAGAGGTTCGGCTTCCTTCACTCGAATTGCGGTTGCGAAACAAGATCACGACGAAGAAAACGCCGGACTACGACTCGAAGAATTAGAAAACTTGGAAGGGAAAAGACTTGCAGGCGCAACGGAATTTAGAACTATACCAAGCTAAAATGGTTCAAGCCCATGACAAAGCGGGTCCGCCCAAGAACCTTCGAAGTTGGTGACTTAGTTCTCGTTCTCAGAGACCTATTCTTGCACACCGCAAGATAGGAGGAAAATTTGAACCCACTTGGGAAGGACCGTTTGTGGTTGAAGCGATATACTCGGGAGGCTCCTACCGGCTAGTGAATTGCCGGGGAGAACGACATATGCTTCCGATCAACGGACGATACTTAAAAAGTATTACGGCTACTGATGTTTCGAAGGAATGAATTCTTCATCCCTAAGAAACACGGACAAAGTAATTACTTATGATTGAGTCCGAACCCAAAAATAATAAAATGTGCTAAAATAAATAAAATCATGATAATAAAGTTTTCCTCGTTTTCTTCTCCAAATCAAAGTCCCTTTTCTGATCTTATCCTACTTCATTCCTGTTAAAATATAAGAATAATAAAAAATGTATCTTTAATAAACATTTTCTTAATGTTCTTGTTCTTAGTACAACCCACGATCCTTTTCCTTGTCTTTTCGCGGGAAATGTCGAACGGGCGGTTGGTCTTGAACTTTAAGAATGGCGTAAGCCTTGCACTCGATGAAAAGAGGGTGAAAGATGGAGCGATAATCGAGATTGACTCGGATTTCGCACCGGCGAGCCCTACGATACGAGGAAAGTGACCGGGTCCCGGTTAACCGAGAAGAAGCTGCCGGACGGACGGTGATGAAAGTGGGTGGCCCAAGCCACCAATCCAACAACAAGAAAAGAAAAGCAAACACCGAAGAAGACAAGAAAATGAAGTCCGTAGTCGCTACGGCGGAGGGCGGGCTTGTCGGCGCCGCGCCGCGAGAGATTCAAGAAGTTCGGAGAGCTACTCTCGCGACCACGCAACGAAGAAATAAGAATCGCCGTATCCGTAAAATGTTAACAAAACTAGGCTGCGGACCAGGCGCGACGAGACAATTGCTAATGCCGGCACATACACTTCGAGGACACCGGTTCACCGGGAACTCGAAGAAAGGAGGCCAGCTCCTAGAATAACAGAAAGAACCGGGGAGATCTCCGGAAGATCGAAGGAAGAAGGCTACCACGCCACCGGATAGAACCACCAGGCGGTGCATGACCTTGTTGCGAAGCAACCCCGGGGGATGTCCCGACGGGCATCATCCACGAGGAGCCGAGGTATGCGGGGGAACGTGAAGGGATTGAACCATATATCCCACAATATGTCACAAGGCCTCGCCATCCGCGGATCATTCCGGAATACGAGTCTGGAGAGGATGCGAGAAAGTTGAAAAGAAAACTTTCGAATACTTCGAGAGAATTAAAGGAAGAAGAATCAACATACTAGAAGGCCTCGAGCTACACACCGACGTATTCTCGGAGTATGAACAACGGCAAATCGTGGATTGTATCCGGGATCCGAAAAGAATGGGCCGAGCGAGGCCGCCCGAGGGAAAACACATACTCGGAACCCGGAAATGGATGCCGGGGAAAGGAAGAATCACGATACAATGCGGATGCTTGCTACAACTTTGCTGAAGACGGGAAGGGAAACCCACGGGAATACTCCGTCATGGGCAAGTAGATCCGATGCCATCGGTTATCAAGAGAATGGTAAAAAGATTGATAACATGGAGAGTACTGCCAGCGCAGTTGCATACCCAATAGCTGCATTATCAACATCTACAAACGGGGTGATCGCATACCCCCACATATTGATCACCACGACTTCGTCGGACCTTCTGCACGGTCTCTTTCTTGAATGAGTGTAACATCATGTTCGGATCCGACCTCCGGATAGCGAGCCCGGGTGAGTTCCGAGGGCCGGTAAAGATACCTTTACCGGTGGGTTCCGTCATGATACTTGCGAGGTAACGGAGCGGATATCGCAAAGCATTGCATACCGGGGGTGCCGGTGGAGCGAATCTCGGTTACTTTCGGGAGGATGGACGACGATAAAATACCTTACCATTTCCAACCGGACCCGGAGCTAGAGAACCTCCGGCCTTACGAGCCGTGAGTTACATGGGAAATATCACACCTCCAACGTACATCCAGTCGGCATCCTTGCCGAGGATGGCTTGGAAGGTGATGTTATAGACCATGTACCTCACTAATCGGACATGGATTTTTGACGGATGATTCTTTTGATGGATCAACAAAGATCATACACGATCCGTTTGAGTCTACGTGGATTGTATGAAATATATTCCAGATCGAGTTGTATGATGTATTTTCAACATGATTGGAATGAAAGTGACCATGTCACGTTTTTGGCCTTCACCTCTTTTGTGCAAATTGATTAGGAAACGCCATTAAAGTTAAATGAACTTCGAACAAAGAACAGCAAAGAAATAAAAAAAAAGAATAAAAGAAAACTTTCTAAAAAAAAAAATCTGAAAAATGACAAACACTAAGTTCACATGAACATTAAATAAACAATAAAATAAAATTTGAACCATTAAAAGATAAACGAAATCAACACAAATCTCAAATTCCATCCTTCCAAACTTCAAAATCAAATTCCATCTTTACAAATTTCAAATCAAATCCTCAATCAAATTCCAAATCCGATCTCGATCAAGTTTCAAACTTGATCTTCCAAATTTCAAATCAAATCTTAAATCAAATTTCAATCGAGTTCAAACTCATCCTTCCAAATTTCCAAAATTCCGAATTCAATCTTTCCAGGCTTCAAGTCTCAATCAAATTCAAACCTTTTGGGTCGAGGATTTTACATCCAAGACTGCACTGCTTTAGGATCCTTTTCCTATTGCACTGAAATACATCAAATTCAAAACTTTTGGGTCGAGGATTTTACATCCAAGACTGCACTTGCTTTAGGATTCTTTCCTGTCGCACTTGAAATACATCGAATTCAACCTTTTGGGTCGAGGATTTTACATCCAAGACTCGCATTCGCTTTAGGATTCTTTCCTATTGCTACCGAAATACATCAAAATTCAAACTTTTGGGTCGAGGATTTTACATCCAAGACTGCATCGCTTTAGGATTCTTTTCCTATTGCACTCTGAAATACATTAATTCAAACTTTTGGGTCGAGGATTTTACATCCAAGACTCGCACTCTGCTTTAGGATTCTTTTCCTATTGCACTGAAATACATCAAATCAAACTCTTTTGGGTCGAGGATTTTACATTCAAGACTGCACTGCTTTAGGATTCTTTTCCTATTGCACTGAAATACATCAATTCAAACTTTTGGGTCGAGGTTTTACATCCAAGACTGCACTGCTTTAGGATTATTTTCCTATTGCACTGAAATACATCAAAATTCAAGCTTTTGGGTCAAGGATTTTACATCCAAGACTGCACTTCGCTTTAGGATTCTTTCCCTATTGCACTCTGAAATACATCAAATCGAATTCCGGGGTTAAGGATTTTACATCCAAGATCGCATTGCTTTAGGATCATTTCCCTATCGCAATGAAATACATCAAAATCAAACTCTTGAGGTTAAGGATTTTATATCCAACACCACTTTGTTCTGAGATCTCTTCTCATTGCAACGATTCAATCTAATCAATTCAATTTTCTTTCGAGGTTGGAGATGTTATATCTAAAACCTCAGAACTCCAATTTTAATTTCAAATCAAACCCTTCAAATTAATTTTGACAAACTTCAATAAAAAAAAACTCCAAGTTGAAATCTAAACTCACACATCAAAACATAAATTGAAACAAAATAAAATCTAAATCGAAATTCCCCCGGATCATGTGATTTGGGATTTACCTCCTTTTCCTTTCCCGGCGAGAGTTCAAGAATCTCCGGTTCCGGAGATATACTTGACACTCCCAGGCGAAACTCTTCTACTTCGTCTTAAGTTCGTCACTTGGACATCCGTGTTGGTTTTGTTGATCGCTTCGGTCAACACCAATACGCGCGGTGTGCTCCGTCGACTCACCACACCTATTGGGGGTCCATTTGTTGACCTCATTTTTGATGAGGTCTTCTCTTCTCTCTTTAGTACTTAGGATCTAGCCTTAGGCTTTTCCTTTGACTCGTCTTAGAGGACTAGAATTGGGACCCGCCTTTTAGAAATTCAAACCACTTCTAAACTCCCTGCAAACTCCACAAACTTGACCATAGACCCCTAATCACCTAGAGGGTTGAAATCAAATGTGGAAGTTTAAAGGATGAGTTCTTATGGGACTCTTTGGCCTTAGGGACCGCCTCAGGTGGCACAGTGCAGTGAAGGGGCCGACTTACACTACACTTACACACTACATTTCCACACACTTCCTAAAACCACACCCATACCCAACTTAACCTCCTGACTCATGTAGGTGATTCACATGGATGGTCCTTAACCCCTAAGCCCTTGGTAAGAGGGTTAGGAACAACATAGTGAATGCCTCAAATGAGTCCTCTCATGGCTCATATGGGCTTGAAATGGCTTCATGGCTCAACCAAAATGATTTCTTTCCACCTAGGTTTACCCAATCTTCAATTTCCCAAATTTTTAATTTTTTGACCCCCGAGACCCTACACCTACTAAACCTACCCAAAACCCTTGAAATTACCCAAATTTTTGCAAAATTTCCAAATTACCCAAAATTTTCCAAAATCAATCCCAAACATCTCCACATCACTCAAATTGATCATCCATACCCAAAAATACCAAAGATTCCAAAAATACCCCCCAATACCCTCCAAATACCCAAAATACCCTTCTTGGCCTAAAAATCCAAAAATTCAAAAAATTCCCAGAAAATTCCAGAAAATCCTAAATATTCCCAATTTCATTTTGTCCAACTACACCATGGGCCAATTTTGTCAATTTACCCTACTTTTGTCAAAACCCCCAAATTAACCCATTTTAACCCAAAGTGAACCCAATGTTAAACCAAACCTATCCAATTGACCCAAATTCTGGTCCAATTCAATTCTAAACTTCAATTCAACATTCCCAATACCAATTTAGACCAAATCCAAGTCCAATTTAATTGACATTTGGATCCAATTTCACTTTGGGCCTTAAAGCCCAAATTTGGACCCATGACCCAAACTTAGCCCAAACTAACCCAATTCAACTCCAATTAACCCCAAATCTTTTCTAAATCTTCCTTAACATCCCCATAAACAAAACACTAACATGATTTGCCCAGGATTTTGACCCAAACCCCACTCAAATTCAACCCAAAATAAAAAAAAACCCAATTTTGACCTAAACCCAAACCTAACCCAAATAGGCCCAAACCTCAAAATCAAAACCCAACCAAAGCCAAAACCTCTTTGAAACACTCCCATAAACATTTCTCAACATTTATTTTACATCAATTTCAACCCTAGCCCAACATTGGCCCAAGTTAGCCCAATTTGACCTACATTGGCCCATTTACCAAATAAACCCAAATTCAACCCAATTCAAACCCAAACCACCTTAAATCTATTTCAAATTATTCATGAAACATCCCTAAACCAAAACCAACAACTATTTGGCCCAAACTTCTACAAAAATTCCCATCCATGAACACATCCTTAAACTTAAAAGCCCACTTCCCTTAAACCTTCTTAAAAAAACCCATCTTCATTAAATTTTAAAAAGCCCAAATCATCCTAAAGCCCACATGACACTTCCCCTCATCATCCATTTGATCAAAATCACCCCTAAGTTTCAAAATCATCAATTAAACCATTCCAAATCAAGCCACATGTCAAATTACCCCCTAAATGTCAAAAGATTTCTAAAACCCTTTTCATGAAACAAATAAACCTTTTCCCAAGCCAAAGGAAGCCAAGGATGAGCCATTCACAAGCCATATGAAGCCATGAAAGTTTGGCATGTGACCATGCCATTAATGGCAAAAGGAGGAGGTCCTTTAACCATCTCCTAAAAGTCATTAGCCTTAAGCATGTCTCCCCTTAACCAAGATTTAATCCAAATATTCTTGGATAAGGACATCACCACCTCTTGACCAGCTAGCCTAACTGATCTTCTCGGCCAAGACCGAGCCATGGGGAGGTGAACCCAACCCAAACCAATGGGTTGACCAATTTCAAGCCAAAATGGCCTCTCCCCCATTCCATTTTAATCCAAACACTTTACACATGTCCAAGCCCAATTGACTTCACCATTGCCAAGCCCCGACCTCCCCGGTCAAGATGGTGACCCATGCCTGCACGGCCAGCCGCCTGGATCGCCGGAAAACACCACACCCGAGAGCATCATGTGAGCCCAAGCTTGGAATTCTCACTTCGCCGAGTTGCCCCATGCCCAATGGCCACCATGGTTGTTCTTCTCCTCACCAGAGCAGCTGATCCCATGCCTCAACTCCCCCTGGGAGGCCCTCCACCCTCTCCTATTTAAACTCCACCCCTCTCGGCCATGGAGAGAGCTAAGCACAAACCTTGCCAAAACTCTGCCAAAATTGTTCCAGACCCTTCTCCACTCTTAGAACACTTGATCCCCGAGTGAGATCCCCCTGCCATTTCTCCTCTGTAAGCTCGATTTCGGAGTTGAAATTCCACCCAAAACCAGGACACTTCTCCACGGTGAGCCAATTCTCAAATTGATTGGCTCTACACCTTCACCGGACCAAAGGAAGGTGTCCACCAGCAAAAGCCCCATCTCCGAGGCCACCCGAGTTGCTCCGGCCTCCAAGCTTTGTGATCGGGCTTGGTCGAAATCATATCCGGACAATTCCCAGGACCAAGAGACTTCATCCGGAGCTTCGCTGGGACCCAATCGAAGGTGCAACAACTCTCGGATTGAAGCCACACTTCTCGAGCTAAGGTATGAGTTAACTCTCCATCCCGAGCTTCGGAGATTCTCCATTTCAAATGCCTTAGTTTCGATGCATGTTAGCCGTATAGATGTGTTCGTCTCTTCAAGACGAATCCATAGAGTATAAGAACGTAAAAATCCATTGAGAATCGAGTGAGATCTTAGGGATTTCGTGTGGACGGCTCTCGGGTGAGAACACTTGGGGACGATGAACGGATGCGCGTCCATTCGATACACGCGCGGACGAACGGCTCGGATGGCGTCGGACCGAGAAACGGTGCGAGAACCGCGGGGCCCGGGACGGATGACTCGGATGGCGGCGCCCGATCGCGGCGCGACACGTACCCCTTCGGAGCTGCCGATGTTTCGGCGGCGCCGCGTGGATAAATAGATAAATAGGGTATTTAATGTATTTATTAAATATCGAAACTTTAAAAATCCATATCTTTGTGTAGAAAAATCACAAAAATAAAATAAAAATACCCTCTTGCTCGGTGAACAGAGGAGAATAATGTGGAAAAGAAATCATTTAATTTCATCAAGTATTTTATTTTTTATAATTTATTTACTCTCTGCATACATTTAATTCTCCATGCATGTATACAATTCACCATGGCATGAGACCATAGGGCTTTGAAGCCTCCGAACTTGGGAACATTCCCCGAATTTTCCAAGGTCGAGGCCATCTCTGTGAAAAGTTATTTATTTTTCAAATGCATGTTGCTCGTTTTGAGTATTTTAATTCCAAAAATAGCATGTTGTGAAATAAATTCTAGGAAAATTTGGTGATGTTCCTTATGACCAGAGAACTCTAGGAAAAATAGGTTTTGGCTTAGTTCATTCAAAACAACCCTAATTGGCTTAAACACTCAAAATAGGTCTTTAATTAATTAGAGTTAACCATGCATCAAATTGACTTGAAATCAATTCTCCACTGACCTTTAGGATCAGAGGAATCCATCATAAAAATTTGAGGTCAATTGGACTTGGTTAGCCCCACTAATTGGGTTAATTAAGCCACTTAGCCATTTTAAACTTTAAAAATTCATAACTTTTAAAATACTTTTTAAAAATTCACTAAATTGGTTTTGGAGCCTCTCTGATATCAGGGGAACCTAAGAAAATTAAAATTTCAATTTTACGAAAAAGTTGATTTTTAATAATATTTTAATATTTTAATAATTAAAAAATAATAAAAATCACAAAAATAATAAAATTCACCAAAATGTCACATTTTGAATTTTAATCACTTAGGAACAAACCCCATATTTTTCCTAAGTCTATTTAGTGAGATATTAAATTTTAAAGCCCTAGGGTAATTTTAAAATTAAAAAAATGTATTTTCTAGCATTTTCACTAAAATAATTACAATAAATCATAAAAAAATCAGAAAATTGCAAAATTTGCTTCTCTGGTTTCCTTGATATCAGAGAGATTTTTGAAAAATATAAAATCCATTTTTCAACATTTATTTTATTTTTAAATTAATTAACACTCCAAAACTCAAAATAATTATAATAAAAATAATATAATTCAAAAAATCACCAAAATTGGTCCAAGTGCTTCTCTGGTCATTAGGAATGTCCCCTAATTTTCTTAAGGACAGAAACTTTCCCTTGGTCATATTATTAAATTTTCCTTGAAAATCTCTATTTTCCACCAAAAATAATTATATAAATAAATTAAATACAGAAAAATCACATTTTCTCCTCTCATGTCTTTATTGACATATGAGTGAAGTCACATAAAAATTTCAAGTTCATTTGGGTTCAATTTAGTGAATTATGAAATTATTAAGCTTAAAGGGTAAAATGGTAATTAAACTTTTAACCCTTAATTAAAACTTTAGGTTTAATAAAAAATCAACAAGTAAAATATTTGATCTTAATCTGATTTGGATGATTGAAATTTAAATAATTAAAGGGTAGAAACCCATTAAACAATTTTAAAATGATTAAACTTTAATTAAATAATAGATTAAATTTGGAGGAATAATAAATTGGAATTATTAAAATAAGGGATATTTATTAGGAAGAGATTTATTCTTTAATTTAAAAAAATCCCTAAACTAATTATATCATTAATACTCAATTTTTAATTAAAATGATAACTCAAATTTAAAATATTAAAAGACTTAATTAAATTATTAAACTCTTTTAAAATTTTAATTAAAATTAAAAATAAAGTAAATTAAAAATAAATTAAATTAAAACTAAATTAAATTTAACAATTAAATTAAATTAAATTAAATTTAATAATTAAATTAAATTAGATTAAATAATTAAATTAAATTAAATTAAACAATTAAATTAAATTAAATTAAATTAAATTAAATTAAATAAATTAAATTAATTAAATAAAATTGAATTAAATCAAATTAAATTAAATTAAATTAATTAAATTAAATAATTGAATTAAATTAAATTAAATAATCAAATTAAAATTAAATCAAATCAAATTAATTAAACATCAAATCAAATTAAATCAAACTCAATCAAATTAAATTAAATTAAAACTCAATTAAAATTAAATTAAATTGAATTAAATATAACATCACCTAAAACAGAAAGAAAATAAATTTAAAAGCAACTTGAACACTATTCCAAATTTAAACTCTTTAACTTAAACCAAATCATTTGAATACTAACTTACCCTTGAAAGCTTTAGTTATTATAACTCCTAAATAAAACATTAAATGAAGTGTCACTTCACTCATAGGATATTCAAATGTCCTAGTTCACTTGAGCAAGTTAACAAAACTTGAAATTCTTGGACGATTAATTCATTTGTATAATTAAATTCATTTGGACTTAAAACAATCCTAGAAATATTGAAAAGATGTTTAAGATCCTTCTTAAGCACTTCCTCGATATGATAGGACATTTATAAGAACAATTGAATTTGATTATTCTTTGATGAAGAAAATCGTCCTTAAACCAAAACACGAAAGAACCTAGACGTCATAGGAAATGACTAGGCTATAGGATTAGGAATTTGGTAGAAAACCATAACCTTTCCCTTAGCCTTACCTAGGAACTTGCTTAAGTATGCTAATTGTGTTTTAAGTGCAGCTTGGGATGACGGGAAGACCCTCCAGGGTACGCATTTGTATTATTGCGATTTACTTTCTCGCAATTTATTTTCCAATGAATTTACATTATTGCAATTTATTTAACTGCATTGTACTTTATTTTTCTTGCATGATAAAACAACAGTTGCATGAAAACCCGCACCTTTAGGTTAGACCCTAAAACTGAAACCAAATTAAGTTAAAAGTCATTGCAAGATAAAATTCACCGCCACAACATTTCAAAATATAAAACAACTCAAAATTTAATCACAAACAGAACACAAAACTACAATTACAACTAAATTAAAACGTCCTGTTGGATGATCGGGAATACCTCGGATGATGTAACCTACGTGTTACTAACGGGATTTCCCACGGTCTAAATGAAAGTGTAGAACTCATTCGGTTGAGTTTAGCAAATTCATCCGGACTAAGTGAATCCGATAAAAATAATGATGCGGAAGGATGGAACCGTGGGATCTTAACCGGTGTCGTTATAATCAACTTTAAGATTTGTTTTAATCAAAATATAAAAAAAAAACACTTGGAAAATTAAGACTTCTCTGGACCAAAACACTTCTCTCATCTCCTGATTTATGACTTCTAAAACTAAACCTCTGCAACAATAAGGAACTTGGAGCATGGTGGGCAGCACGGCCATCGTCGTCAGCAAAACTTGAACCTACTTCAACAAAACTTTTTAGAATTAAATAACCAAGCCATAGGACTTCGAGGTAGCTTGCACTAGTGCAACATAAATCCTCAACTCTTCGTTAGGCATTTGCATTGCAAATTAAGCCCTAACCGGTCTTAGGATTCCGAGGTAGTCGTCCGATACGACAATAAACCCTCACATCTTCTATGCAATTTGTTTGATTTTATCATACAAATATAAGCCCTAATTAATTAAAATTCGCAAGATTGAAATACTAAATAAACATTAGGACTTTCCTAAATTCAAGCCAAACAATAGGATAGTCGGGAAATTACCGAAGTTCACTTCGAATCAGTGATTTCTCCTACCCTTCTTCCTTTGGATTCACAAAACAAAATGTTCCAAAATTTGATCCATTCCCTATTGAAATTCCAAAATTCAATCTTTGAAAACCTTAAAGTTTGAAATTCTTGAGAGCAGAATTATTGGTTATTATCGAGAGTTTTCTTAGGTGATTCCCGTCACTTAAGATGTAATTAACTATAGGGGCTTGCCCTTATAGGGAATTTTAAAGAACCCGAGTAATATAAACCTCGTTTAATGTTTTCATATTAAGCGGGGAAACTTGTCGGCTTATAAAATTGGTTCGCGGACCAAACGGATGTCACTAATCTTCTAGTTTATTTAATCAAGCCCCACCATCGAGCGATGTGTCTATCCTTAGGGATAGATACACGGTTTGTGGTGCGGTGCTCGTTTATATAAACTATTTGGGATGTGAGATCGGTTTAATCTCATATCTTAAAACCTTCAAATTTAAAATTATTTTCAAAATCAAATACTACTTTTCAAATTATTTATTTTAATTAAATTAAAAATTCGCCGACAGATTTCTGTTAGGAGACCCCTCTTCAAAATAAAACACGACCTAAAAATATGCCGACAGTAGGTTATCCACATGTCACTAGCAAGCTTGTTAACCTACTGATGACAACAGGGTCAACTAAATGATGTAATAGAATCTTGATAGACTCGTCCAATGTCCAAGCCCAAAAATGTGTCCAGCTAAATTCTCGAGTTCGGTTAAGAAATGAGTCATAATTATCGAAGTTCACTTAACTCGCTGATTTCTCCTACCTTTCCTTTGGATTCACAAAACAAAATGTTCCAAAATTTCCGATCCATTCCCTATCGAAAACTCCAAAATTCAATCTTTCAAAACCTTAACCTCAAATTCCCGGGTATGCAACTACTGATTATTATCGAGAGTTTTCTTAGGTGATTCCCGTCACTTAAGATGTAATTAACTATAAAATTTGCCCTTATAAAATTTTAAAGAACCCATGTAATATAAACCCCGTTTAATGTTTTCATATTGGGTTAGAAACTTCGTCGGCTTATAAAATTGTCTAGATCAAACTTGATGTCACTAATCTTCTAGTTTATCTAATCAAGCCCCACTATCAAGCGTTGTGTCTATCCTTAGGGATAGATACACGGTCTGGTGTGTGCTCGTTTATATAAACTATCTGGGATGTGAGATTCGCTTAATTTCATATCTTAAAACCTTCAAATTTAAAAATTATTTTCAAAATCAAATACTACTTTTTCAAATTATTTATTAAATTAAAAATTCGCCGACGTACTTCGTTAGCGACCCCTCTTCAAAATAAAACACGACCTAAAAATATGCCGACACCTACACGTCATAGGAGATGACTAGTTATAGGATTAGAATTTGGTAGACAACCAAAACCCTTCCCTTAGCTTTACCAGTATCTCATTAAAATGTCTAAATGTTCTAACATGTGTTTTAAGTGCCTCGAGATGACTCGGAAGACCCTCCAAGTACGCTTTTTATTGCAATTTATTTATTGCAATTTACTTACACAGCACTCGGTAGACTTTTACTTTTCTTGCAAGGACAACAAACCGTCGCATGAAAACCAAAACCTTTAAAGGGTAGTCCCCGAACTGGAAACTAAAAAAACTAAATTAAAAGTCATCGCAAGACAAAATTCACCAACATTTCAAAATATAAACCAACTAAAAATTTAATCACAAACAGAATAAACAAAACTACAATCACAACTAAATTAAAATGTCTCATCGAATGATTAAAGAATACCTCGGATGATGTAACCCGCGCGTCGCTAACGGGATTTCCTGGCTGCCTAACGTAAAGTGTGGAACTCATCTCGCTAAGTTTAGCAAATCTTATCCGACTATGAATTCGATGAAAATAACGGTGTCGTGATGACGGAACCGTGATCTTAATCGGTCTCCCGTTTAAACAACATTAAGATTTATTTTAATTAAAATATTAAAAAAACTTGATTTTAAGATTTTCTAAACCAAAACACTTCTCATCTCCCGATTTAGCGACTTCGAAAACTAAACCTCTGCAATAACAAGGAGCATAGAGCATGGTGGGGTGCCGGCTATCGTCATCGCGCAAAACCCGAGTCTACTTCAAGAAACCTTCTTAGAGTTAAATAACAAATCCATACAGGGACTTCGAGGTAGCTCGTCATGCAACATAAACTCAACCTTTGCTAGCCATTTCCGTATGATCATGTCACGTAAATTAAGTCCTAATCGGTCTTAGGACTCCGAGGTAGTCGTTTGGTACGACATAAACCCTCACATCTTCGAGGCTATTTGCATGACTGTGTCAAACAAATATAAGTCCTAATCAATTAAAGTTGGCGGTGATTGTAATATTAAATATATTCCCAAATCAAGCCAAACAATCAGATAGTCTGGGAAGTTGCCAAGACTTTCTTGGATCCTCACTCTTCTCCTATCTCTTCGGATTCATGAAAATAACTCGTTCTAAATTTGATCCATTCCCCATTGAAATTTCCAAAATCCAATTATTTGAAAAAACCCTTAAACTTAAATTTTTGCAGCAAAAACCACTACTATTATCGAGGAGTTTTCTTAAATGAATCCCGTCATTTAAGATGTAATTAACTATAGGCTTGCCCTTATGTGGAACTTTTAGAACTCCAAAATATAAAACTCGCTTAATTCATTTATATTACAGGAAAACTTGTCAAGCGATATTGGTTTGGGCAGACTAAACGGATGTCACAAATCTTCTAGCTTTATTTAATCGGAGTCTCATCATCAAGCAAGTTGTGTCTATTCTTTGGGATAGATATATATTTGTGGTGTGGTGCTTGTTTATATAAACCATTTTGGGATGTGAGATCGCCTTAATTTCATATCTTAAAATTTTTAAATTTAAAATTATTTTCAAAATTAAATGCTACATTTTCAAATTATATATATATATATATATATATATATATATATATATATATATATATATATATATATTTAAATCAAAATTCAAAATCTAAAATTCGCCGACAATTTCGTTAAATAATTCCTTTTTCTAAAGTACAACACAACCCATAAATAATGCTTGACAGAATTAAAGTATTTATCGACGATTTTCGTATTTGAAACTTCTTTGAGTCTTGCTTGAAAATATAACAAATGTTCTGAAAATATATGAAGAAACAAATTTGGTTCTAAACTCGGGAAAAAATGTCAATATATGGTCACAAGGAATTGTACTTAGACATAAAATTTCACAAAAGCGGATGAAAGTCGATGAGACAAAAGTGAAATTATCATTAACTTCTGTCCACCTACTACCGTTAATGATGTGAGAAGTTTTTTGGGTCATGCTGGATTTTATAGAAGATATATAAAGGATTTTTCTAAGATTGATAAACCTCTTTGTCATTTATTAGAAAAAGAAGCTAAGTTTGAATTTAACGAAAATTGTCAGACTACTTTCAATATTTTAAAAAGAAAATTAATCACCGCACCTGTCATTATTGCACTCGATCGTGGAGTAAACCTTTTGAATTAATGTGGATGCAAGTGATTATGCAATTGGAGTTGTATTAAAGAAACAACGAGAAAATTTTCAAAGTTATATATTATTCTTAAAGAAAAACTCTTAATGAAACTCAAAGAAATTACATTACTACTTGAGAATGATGTTAGCAATAATATATGCCTTCGATAAATTTAGACCTTATCTTCGGACTAAATGTATCGTGCATACCGATCATTCCGCTATTAAGTATTTAATGTCGAAAAGATGTTAAACCTAGATCGATAAGATGGGTTTTACTTTTACAAGAATTGATTTTCAAATAAAGGGACGTAAAAGGAGCCGACAACCAAATTGCCGATTATTTATCAAGAATTAAAAATAATAGTGAGAAGATTACCTAAGAAAAATATAAATGAGAAATTCTCTGATAAACAAATATATGTTATTCAAGGATTACAAACGCCTGGTATGCATATATAGTTAACTATTTGGTTAGCAATATTTACCGTATGGATCAATAAACAAATATATTAAGAAATTCAAGAATGATTCTAAATCATATATTTGGGAATGTCCTCATTTATTTAAAATAAAGTAGAGATTCTATGATTCTCAAGATCCGTACCTTATGAAGAAACTTTTGCAATTATTCAAAAATGTCACAATTCTGAATTGGGAGGACACTTTAGAGTGGATAAAACCGATTAAAATTTTAAATTCTAGATTTTATTGGCCTACATTATTCAAAGATGTTGATATTATGTGAAAAACTTGTGATCGATGTCAAATAATGGGGAATATATCCGAAAAGATGAAATGCCTTCAAGCTATATATTAGAAATTCAGATTTGATGTATGGGGTTTAGACTTTATGAGACCTTTTATACCATCATCCTGGAAAGATTTATGTTTTATTAGCAAAATATTATGTTTCAAAGTGGATCAAGCCGTAGCTTTACCTCAAACCGCGATTCCAAAAGTGTCAAAATTTTAAAAATGATTTACAAGATTTGGAATGCCAAGGGTAATTATCACAGATGGGGGAAGTCATTTCAAAAATGCAAGAATTCAATCATCGAAAAATTTGAAATTAAACATGTAACTGCAACTTCTGCACCGCAATCGTTGGCGACCCACAAACAAGCGTGAATGGCCGAAGTATCAAAAGATAAATTAAAAGAATATTAGAAAAGACCGTTAATCCTAAAGAACCGACCGGCTAAATAATTCGATTCCCCGCATTACTAGCTTATACATCAGCCTATAAGACACCTACTCCAATGTCACCTTATTGGTTAGTTTATGGTAAACATCGTCACTTACTCACAACAGGAACATAAAGCTTACTGGGCAATAAAGGAGTTCAATTATGATTTGAAGGTCATAGAGAGAAACGATCATATAACCGAATGAAATGGAAGATTAGAAATGAGACATACGAAAATGCAAAGATTTATAAGGAATGAATGAAGAAATCACATGAAAAAAATTCTCAAGAAAATATTTGAGTCTCATAAATAGTATTATTATTTAATACTTATTTAAAAATTTCTTCTGTATTCAAGATCTAAATTGATGGAACCATTTATAATTGAGAAAGTATACCCCTACAGCTGATATTAAAGATCTCAAGACAGAAAAATATTTAAAGTTAACGGATTAAGATCGAAGCCTTATATGGAAGAAATGAAACTCGATTTACAAGGAGGCTTATGTCGAATTCTATTTTCACATTTATAGTCTTCTTCTCAAGACTTAGGATCTAGCCTTTAATTTTCCCTTTCGACTATCTTATGACTAGAACGCGACCCACCACTTAGAAATTCAAACCACTTCTCAACCCCCGCAAACTCTAGCAACCCCGATTGTAAACCCCTAATCACCTAGAGGGTCAAATCAAATGCGAAGTTTAAAGGATGAGTTCCTATACGACTCGTCTGTGATCGCCTTGTGCGGCTCGTCCGGTGAAGGGCTGACTTACACACACACTACACTTATACACTACACTTTCACACACCTCCTAAAACCACACCTATACCCAACTGGCCTCCCGACTCATGTAATTCATATGATAAATCTTAACCCCTAAGCCCCTACAAGAGGGTTATGAACAACATGTTGAATGCCTTAAATGAGTCCCTTCATGGCTCATGGGTTTGATATGGCTTCATGGATAACCCAAAATGGTTCCATTCCACTTACATTTATCCAATCTTCAATTTTCCAAATTTTCAATTTTTGACCCCTGGGACCCTACACCCGCCACCTACCCAAAACCCTTCGAAATTACCCAAATTTTTTAAAAAAATATTCAAATACCCAAAATTTCTCAAGACCAATCCCAAACATTCCCACATTACTCAAATTGATCATTCATAGCCAAAAATACTAAAATTCAAAATACCTCCCAATACCTCCAAATACTCCAAATGTCTCTCTTGACCTAAAATCCAAAATTCGTAAAATTCTCCGAAAATTCCAGAAAATCTCAAATATTCCCAATTTCATTTTGTCCAACTACACCATGGGCCAATTTTGTCAATTTACTCCACTTTTGGCAAAATCCCCAATTTAACCCATTTTTAACCCAAAATGAACTCAATGTCAAAAACCAAACCTACCCAATTGACCCAAATTCTGGTCCAATTCAATTCTAAACTCTTAATTCAACATCCCCAACACCAATCTAGACCAAATCTAAGCCCACCTGATCGAATTCGAATCTAATTTCACTGGGACCTTAAAGCCCACCTGGACCCATGACCCAAACTTAGCCCAAACTAACCCAATTCAACTCCAATTAACTCCAAACCTTTTCTAAACCTTCCTTAACATCCCCACAAACAAACACTAACATGATTTACCCAAAATTTAGACCCAAACCCCACTCAAATTCAACCCGAAGCTAAAAGGCCCAATTTCTACCCTAAAACCCTAACCTAACCCAAATAAGCCCAAACCCTAAAATCAAACCCAAATCAAAGTCAAAACCTCTTGAAACACTCCCATAAATATTTTCCCAACATTAATTTTACATTAATTTTCAACCCAGCCCAACACGTCCAAATTAGCCCACTCGACCTACATCAGCCCATGTACCCAAATGAACTCCAAATCCAACCTAATTCAAGCCCAAACCACCTCAAATTTATTCCAAATCACCAAGAAACATCCCTAAACCAAACTCCAACAATTATTTGGCCCAAGCCTTTACCAAACTTTCATCCTAAAGTCCATTTTAAAATCCAAAAGCCCACTTCCCTAAACCATTTTAAAAGCCCATCTTCACTACATTTTAAAGGCCCAAAATTCATACAAAGCCCATATGACACTCTTCTTCATCATGATTTCAATTAAAACCATCCCTAAAGTTCCAATCAAATATAAATTTATTCTAAATCAAGCTTCATGTTAACCTCTCATACATTTATCAAAAATGCCAAAATCCATTTTCATACAAGTATTGCTATGTTGTGCCATGTATAAGCCATGAAGCCATGCATGAGCCACATGGAAGCCATGAAAGCCCCTTTACATGTCACCATGCTATCTTGGGCAAATGATGGAGGTCCTTTCCATATTCCCTTAAGGTGATTAACCATTTTACAGTTCTCTAAACCATGTTTAATCCTAATCGTACTGATCGTGACTGACTCACTCAATTAAGCCGAGCCAATCACTTTCCTACCCTAAACCAAGTCTTCGTGGCACCTAGCCCAAAAGGATGGTTGACTCAAATCAAGCCAAATGAATTTCTCCCATACCATTTTAATTCAAGCCCTTTACACATGTCCATGGCCAATTTGACCGCACAAACCTCCTTGCCCCGACCCACCCGGACCCGAGGGTGACGGCATGCTTGCCGGCCAGCCGTCCGACCGCCGAAAACACCACACCCGAGAGCTCACATTTGAACCAACATTGAAATTCTCCCTGCCGAGCCGCCCCAAGTCCAACAGCCGGCCACGTTCTTCCCCGACCCACACTGATCCCAAGCCCTAATCCCCCCGGGAGGCTCTCCACTCCCTCCTATTTAAACCCCCACCTCTCTCGCCATGGAAGAGGTGTTTAACCAACCTTAAGGAAACTCGCCAAAATCATTCCGCATCACTCCCACACATGTAGCATTTGATTCCCACCGGATTCCAGCCTCCACCCCCGCAACTGAGTCACTCCTCAGGTCTGAATTTCAAAGATAAAAACCAGGACACTTTCACAAGGAGTCAATCCCCAAATCACTGTCCTACACCTTCACTGCACCAAGAGAAGAAGTTTACTGTACAAAGCCCCTCACCGTGCCGCCCATTGCTTCCTACCCTCCAAGCTGTGATCGAGCTTGGCCGAAATCATACCTAGACATTCACCAGCGGGGCGGACTTCATTCGAGCTTCGTCGGGACCCAATCAAAGTGTGACAACTCTCGTATCGAAGTCACTGAAGAAAGGTATGGACTCACTCTTCTTCCCGAGCTTGCCGTAGACTTTCTATTTAATTCCAGCCAATTTCAATACATGTTTACCGTATGAATGTGTTCGGCTCCTCAAGACGAATCCATGCAGCATAAGAACATGGAAATCCGTCGAGAATCGAGCGATAACAATGGTTAGAAGGTCGACGGTCACGGTGCACACCGCCGGTAGGGACGTATGACCGGAGCCGCGATCGAGGGTGTATCGAGCGGACGGTGTCTGGATTGAGCCGAACAAACGCCATGGTACGTGAACCGCGGGGCCCCGGAGCGCCGAGTCGATGGAGGCGCCAAATCAAAAGACTACACGCTGCTGCTGAGTCGCCGAGGATGGCGCGCGCCGCGTGGATAAGCAGGAAATTAGGGTATTTTTTATTTATTTAATTCCCTAAACTTCAAAAATGCATAACTTTGTGTAGGAAAATCAGAAAATAAAATAAAATAATTATCTTGCTCGCTGAAATTCGTAGGAAAATAATGTGGAAAAGAAATCATTTAATTTCATCGAGTATTCGATTTTTAATAATTTATTTACTCTCCGCACTATTTTAATTTCCATGCATGTATACACCACCATGGCATGAGACCATAGGGAAGTAGCTTCCGAATTTGGAAACATTCCCTGAATTTTCCAAAGTCGAGGCCACCCTAAGCGAAGAGTTATTGATTTTTCAATTCTAGGTCACTATTCCGAGTATTTTAATTTAGTAATTAGTATGTTGTGAAATAAATTCTAGAAAAATTGGTGATGTTTCTTATGACCAGAGGACCCTAGGAAAAATGGTTTTTAGTTAACTCACTTGTAATAACCCTAATCGGGTTTAAACACCCAAAAATGGAGCTTTAATTAATTAGAGCTAATCATACATCAAATTGATCAAATCAATTTTCCACCGACCTTTAGGATTGGGGAGGGAACCCACCATAAAAGTTTGAAGTCAATCGACTTTGGTTAGCCCTATCAAATGGGCTGATTAAGCCATTTAGCCAAACTTAAACTTTAAAAATTCATAACTTTCAAAATCCTTTTCAAAAATTCACCAAAATTTGCTTCGAGCTCGATATTGTGGAATTTAAGAAAATTAAAATTCGTACCTTTTCCAAAAAAGTTAATTTTTTACATTATTTTAATATTTTTAATAATTAAAAAATAATAAAATCACAAAAATAATAAAATTCACCAAGATGTCACATTTTGAATTTTAATCACTTTTGTGAACAAACCCCATATTTTTCTTAAGTTCTACGATGAGATATTAACTTTTTAAAGTCTCTAAGGTAATTTTTTAAAATTAAAAAATGTATTTTCTAGCATTTCCACTCAGCCAATTCTAATAAATCAAAGCAAAATAAAAATTATAAAAATTGGTTCTCTGTTTTTGATATCAGAGAGATTTTTGAAAAATATAAAATTCATTTTTCAACCTTTATTTTATTTTTAAATTAATTAATACTCCAAAACTCAAAATAATTATAATAAAAATAATATAATTCAAAAATCACCAAAATTGGTCCAAGTGGTTCTCTGCCAGTGAATGCCCCATAATTTTCTTGGGCTGATGTAAACTTTCCTCGGTCATGTTATTAAATTTTCTCGAAAATTCTTATTTTTCACTAAAATAATTATATAAATAAATTAAAATACGTAAAAATCACACTTTCCTCTAATGTCTTGATTGACATATGAGTGAAGTTACATAAAAATTTCAAATTCATTTAAGCTCAATTTAGTGAGTTATGGAATTAGTAAGCATAAAGGGAAAAAAATGGTAATTAAAATTTTAACCTATAATTAAAAATTTTAGGTTTAATTAAAAGTAAGGGTAAAATATTCGGAGACAGCCGATTTTGATGTTTGAAACTTAGGTATTTAAAGGGTAGAAACCTACCAAATAATTTGAAAATCAAATAAACCTTAATTAAATAATTAATTAAATTCTGAAGAATAATGAAAAATTAGAATTATTGCATTGTGGATATTATTAGAAGAAATTTATTTCTTTAATCTAAGAATCCCTAAATTAATCACCTCAATAATATTCAATTCCTAATTAAAATGATAATCCAAATTCAAAACTTAAAATGTTTAATCATTAAATTAAATTAAAATTAAAACATTTAAATTAAATCCTTTAAAATTTCAATTAAATTAATACTTTAACAATTAAAATTAAATCATCCCTAAAGCATAAAAAATAAAATATTAGATTGCAAATTACCGTAAAAATAATAAAATTAAATTAAAATTTAAATTAAATTAAAATTAAAAAAATAAAACCAAATTAAAATTTAAATTAAATTAAATTTTAAATTAAATTAGACAATTAAATCACATTAAATTAAATTAAATTAAAACATATTAAATAAATTAAATTAAATAAAAAACTAATAATAAAATCAAGTTAAAATAAAATTAAAAATTAAATTAAATAAATAAAATTTAATTAAAATTAAAACTAAACCAAATTAAATTAAATTAAAATTAAATTAAATATAACATCACCAAAGACATAAAGAATTCAAAATAAATTCCAAAACAACTTAACACTATTCCAAACTTAAACCCATTAATTGAAATTAAATTGAATCACAAATCACGTAAACATCGATTTGCCCTCAAAAGCTCTTGTTGTCATAACTCCTAAACAGTGTTAAGTGAAGTGTTACTTCACTCATAAGATATTCAAATGTCCTAACATCGAGTAAGATAACAAAAGTCAACTCCTGGATGATCGATTCATCAGATAATTAAACTCTCTCGGGACTTAAAATAATCCTAAAAGTATCGAAAAGATGTTTAAGATCTGCCTTAAGCACTTCCTCAGTATGATAGGGTGTTTATAAGAACAATCGAATTTAATTGCTCTTCGATGAAGAAAATCGTCCTCAAACCAAAACACAAGAACTAGACGTCATAGGAAACACTAGCTATGTGATTAGGAACTTGGTAGAAAACCATAACCCTTCCCTTAGCTTTTACTTAAGAATTTGCTTTAAATGCTTAAATATTCTAAATTGTGTTTAAGTGTACTGGATGACGTAAGACCCTTAGCACGCTTTTATTTTACTGCAATTTACCTTTCGTAATTTACTTTATTGCAAATGCACTACTTTTCGTATGATAAACAACCGTTGCATGAAAACCCACACCTTAGATAGTCCCAAACCGAAACCAAAACTAAATTAAAAGTCATTACAAGATAAAATTCACCGCCACAACATTTCAAAATATAAAACAACTCAAAATTTAATCACAACAACACAAAATTATAATTATAACTAAATTAAAAAGTCTTATCGATGATCGAATACCTCGGATGATGGGCCTACGTGCCGCTTAACGGGATTTCCTACGGTCTAAAAATGAAAGTGTGGAACTCATTTAGTCGAGTTTGGCAAATTCATCTGACTAAGTGGAATCCGATAAAAAATAACGATGCCGTAAGGATGGAACCGCGGATCTTTAACCGGTGTTGTTATAATCAAATTTAAGATTTGTTTTAACAAAAACATAAAAAACACTTGGACTTTAAGATTTCTAAACCAAACTCCCTTCTTCTTTTGATTACAATTTTCTAAAACTAAACCCTCTCGCAACAATAAGGAGCTCGCAGTATTATGCGCACGGCCATCACATCAAGAAAAACCTCAGCCATTTCAAAGAAACTTTCTAAGAATTAAATAACCAAGCCATAGGATTTCGAGGTAGTTTGCCTAGTGCAACATAACTAACCTTTTGTTAAATGCATTTTCAGATTGCAAATTAAGCCCTAACCAGCCTAGTGATTCCGAGGTAGTCGTCCGATACGACATAAACACTCACATCTTCGAGGCTATTTCGCATAATCATGTCATACGAATATAAGTCCTAATTAATTAAAATTGGCAAGATCAAAACATTAAACAAAAATTAGGATTTTCCCTAAATTCAAGCCAAATAATAGATATGCCTGGAAATTACCGGTTCGCTTCGAATTCGTAATTTCTCCTACCTTTCTCTCAATTCCCAAAACAAATGTTCTAAATTTGATCCATTCCCTATTGAAATTTCAAAATTCAATCCTCGAAAACTTAAACTTGAGATTCTTGAGAGCAGAATCATCGATTATTATCGAGAGTTTTCTTAAAGTGATTCCCGTTACTTAAGATGTAATTAACTATGTGGGCTTGCCCTTATACGGAGTTTTAAGACCCTGGGGACATAAACCCCGCTTAATTCATTTATATTAAGCAAAGGAATTTGTCGGCTTATAAAATTGGTTCGTGCACCAAACGGATGTCACAAATCTTCTAGTTTCTTTAATCGAGCTCCCCATCACCAAACAATACCATTTGATGTATACACGGTTCGTGATGCAAAGGTTTTCGTTTTTATATAAACTATCTCAGGATTGAGGTCGGCTCTGATTTCATTCAAATTATTTTCAAATCAAATACTACTTAGTCATATATATATATATATATATATATATATAAATTAAAAATCTAAAATTCGCCGACAACTTCAAAGGATCTCTTTTCAAAATAAAACACATAACTCAAAAATAAGCCGTACAAACTACGAGCCGAGTCTACCCGATTAATATAATCGGACAGTCCGCTCGATGACGTTAACCAAGCACTTCAGGAAGGCAACCCATATATTATCATTGTGATTACTTGTGATTCAATTTATCTTAATCGATGTTCGTGTGTTGTTCACACCATTTTTACTGCACCTATTTTAAGACCGGAACTTTGTAAATTCCGACGATGTGCGAAACGGAGTCAACGCGGTTCCGTCGCTTGTGTGCCCAAACTTGGCACCTAAGCGCCAAGATAACCTACGTGTATCGGACACGCATGTTTGTGTGCAAAATTCCGGCTCTTAAGCGCCCCAGTTACTGTTCGTGCAAAAAAAAAAATCTTCAGTTTTTCACACGAATTCTTTATTTAAATTTCCCTATCTTCATCCCCAATCCCTAAGCAACCCTATTTTCGACCAAAAAAATTTATTTTGGAGGAGAAAAGAGAAGTTTGGAAGCAATGGAGAGAGGAGATCATAGCAATGGAATAAGAGATAAGTCTTCTAAAGATCCTCAACCTTATTTCAATGGATTTATTGCCGTATGCTCGGAGAAACTGCTAGTCATTTAGATAAGATCGAGGCGTAACTGGCGAAGCGTCGGGAATCGTCTCGCATGAGATGTATCACCAAATCGAGCGCCGCTTCGACCCTCATTTTTACGAGGTCTTTCTCCTCTCTTTAGTACTCTCAGATCTAAATTTCAGGGCTTTCCTTTCGACTCAATCTTAGAGGACTATAAATGGAACCCACCCCTTTAGAAATTCAAACACCTTCGACTCCCCGCAAACCCCACAAGCCCGATCAGAGACCCCTAATCACCCAAAGGGTTGAAATCAAATGTGGAAGTTTAAAGGACGAGTTCCTATCGACTTCTGCCTTAGACTACCTCGTGGCTGACCGGTCTCAAGGAGGGCCGACTTGCACACACACACAGCTTCACATACATTCCAATCCTAAAACCATTCACACCCAACTTCGACTTCCCCGACTCATGTAGGTAATCTTCACTGATGGTCCTTAACCCCCAGTTTTCCCCGGCTAAGCAGGTTAGAACAATACAAGGAATGCCTCAAAACGAGTCCTCTCACTACCATAACAGCTTACTACGCTTGATGGCTCCTAAAAAAAAAAGTGATTCCATTTTACTCAAATTTGATCAATCTTCATTTTTCCAAAATTTCAATTTTCGAATCTCTCAGGCCCTACACCTACTAAACCCACCAAAAGCCCTTGAAATTACCCAAAATTTAGAAAATCACCTAAATTACCCAAAATTTCTCAAAATCAATCCTAAACATTTCCTCCCACTCAAATTAATCATCCATAGCCAAAAAAATACCAAAAATTCCAAAAGTACCCCTAATACCCTCCAAATACCCAAAATGCCCTTTTTAGCCCAAAAATCCAAAAATTTAGAAAATTCCAAAAAAAAATCCAGAAAATCCCAAATATTCTCAATTTCATTTTGTTCAACTACACCATGGGAAAAGTTTGCCAATTTATCCCACTTTTACTAAAACCCCCAATTTGGGTCAATTCTAAACCTACAACCTAATGTCAAACCAAACCACCCCACCGACTACAATTTCGGTCCAATTCAATTCTAAACTTCAATTAAATATTCCCAATATAAATTTAGACCAAATCCAGCTCCAATTTGATTGACATTTGAGCCCAATTTCAATTTGAAGCCTAAGGCCCAATTTTGACCCATGACCTAAACCTAGCTCAAACTCATCCAATTCAACTCCAATTAACCCTAAATCTTTTCCAAAACCTTCCTAATATCCCCACAAACAAAACAATAACTTGATTTTCCCAAAATTTGAACCTAAACTCCACCCAAACCTAACCCAAAACCAAAATCCCTTAAATTGACCTAAGCCCAAATCCCAACTCCAATGTGCCCAAATCCCAAAAATTGTTTCCAACCAAAGTCAAACCTCATGACACTCCCATGAACATTTCTCAATATTAATTTTACATCAAATACAACTTTAGCCTAACCTTAACCCAAGTTAGCCCAATTGGATCCATTTTTGACCATAACCAAAAAAGACCCAAATTCAACCCAATTCAACTATAAATCACTTCAAATTGATTCCAAATCTTTCATGAAACATTCCTAAATTAAATTCAACACTTATCGACCTAACTTTCGCAAAATTTTCATCCTAAAATTTGTTTTCTAAATCTAAAAGCCCACTCCTAAACCATCTTCAAAGCCCATCCAAAGTGAAATCCAAAAGCCCAAACCCATTCCAAAGCCCACGACAATTCCTTCTCATCATCCCTTCAATCGGGAATCAATTCCTAAGTCCCAAATCAATCATCAAATCAACCTAAATCAAGCACCATCTAAATTTTTCACTAAATTGCCAAAATCTCCAAATTTCTTTTTTCATATAAATGATTCCACTTTTCCTAAGCTAAGAATGAGCCAAATGTTTCACATTCAAGCCATGCACAAGCCACAGAAGCCATGGGAGGTCTGACTTGTCACCAAGCCATTAATGCAGAAGAAGCAGGGGAGTCCTTTCCTGCCCTCCTAAGCCATTTTAACCTCTTTAATGCAACACCATAACCCAAAATTAACTTAAACTATTTTGATGGGGACTTCACCACCCACAGAGCTGACCCAACCTGCTCCTCAGTCTGCACCGACCTCACGGGAAGGTGAACCAAGCCCAACACATGGGCCGACACATGTGAACCCAAAATTTCTCTTCTCCTTTTACCACTTCTATCCAACCCGATACTCTGCATCGGGACAATCGTCGCACAAACCTCCAGCACTGGTCCTCCCCGACCTTGAGGGTGACCCGACCCCCGGCCGGCAAGCCCGTAAACCACCAGCCGAGAGCACCCATGTGAGCCACCTCACTTTCTCTCGTCGAGTCGTCCCACGCTTCTAATGGCCACCGTGGCTGTTCTTCCTCGCCAAGGCAGCCGATCCAAGCCATTAAACCCCCCGGGAGGCCCTCCGACCACCTTTATTTAAACCCACTCACCTCTTGGCCAACAAGGAGTCAACCATACCTTAAGGAAACTCGCCAAAATTGCTCCGTGAGCTTCTCCTAACCCAGCAACGCTGGGATCCCTAATGTTCCTTCGTCTCTAATCCCCGCATCGTAGCTCAATTTCGAGTTGAAAATCCACCAAAAAAATAGAACACTCCACCACAAAGGAGCCAATCTCCAAATTGATCATCCCACACCTTCACTCGTAATTAAGAGAGAAGTTCCCTAGCAAAAGCCCCTCACTGTGCTAGCTATTTCCGGCTCTAAGCTATGGATCGCGCCTTGGTCACTTTCATACTCGTACACCCCTGTGGCCGTGGACTTCATCTCGAGCTTGCCCGGACTCAATCAAGGTGTCACAACTCTTAGATCGAAGCTTCACTTCTCTGAGCAAAGGTATAAACTCACTCTTCCTCCCGAGCTTCCAACGATTCTCCATTTTGTTTAAGTTAATTTTTAGCCTATTAACCATATGAATGCGTTTGTCTCTTCAAGATGAATCCATAGAGCATAAGAACACGAAAATCCATCGAGAATCGGAGTGAGATCTTTGTGGTTTTACTGAAAGTCACTTGCACACCAACAGAGACGACATCTAGAGCCGTTGGATCTGCATCGAGCTGACAGCTCGTATCGCGCCGGGATCAGGATTGTTACAGAACCGCGTCTCGGAGCGCGAGTCGGACGGGCAGCCTTCAAAACTTTAATGCGCCGCGCGGGCTTTCGGAGTCGCTCGATGCTGCGCCGGCGCCATGCGGATAAGTAGATAAATAGGTATTTTTGAATTATTTAAATGCCCAAACTTCAAAATCCATATCTTCGCATAGAAAAATCACAAAATAAATAAAAATACCCTCGTCAGCCGAATCGCAGGAGAATAATGTGAAAAGAAATCAAATTAATTGGATGAGTATTTTATTTTTAATAATTTATTTACTATTTTTGCATTATTCTTCATTTCAGATAGATAATTCACCATGACATGAGACCATGTGACCTTAAGCCTCTAATCTGGGAACATTTCCTAAATTTTTCAAGGTCGTAGGCCATCTCTCATAAAGTTATTGAATTTTCAATTTCATATCATTGCTTTAGTTATTTTAATTCCTAATAATTAGTATGTTGTGAAATAAATTTAGAAAAATTTGGTGATGTTTCTTAGACCAGGGGACCCTATGAAAAAATATTTTTGCGTTAATTCATTCATAATAACCTTAATTGGCCTAAACCCTAAAATTGAATTTGAATTAATGAGGGTTAACCACACATCAAATTGACTTGAAAATAATTCTCCACTAATTTTTAGGATCGTAGAGACCTCACGTAAAATTTGAAATCAATTGCATTCGATGAACCCTATCAAATGCATTAATTGCTTCATAAGCAAATGCAACTTAAAATTCATAACTCCAAAAATAATTTTCAAAATTCATAAAAATGGTTTTGGAGCTTCTCTGATATCAGAGTAGTTTAGGAAAATTAAAATTGGAATTTTCTAAAAAAGTCGATTTTTCATAATATTTTAATATTTTAATAATTAAAAAATAAAAATCATAAAAATATTAAAAAATCATAAAAATATTACATTTTGATTCCTAATCACTTAGGAATAAACCAAATATTTTTCCTAAGTCCCTAGGGTGAGATATTAAATTTTAAAGGCTTAATACCTTTTAATATTAAAAAATGAGTTTTTAACCTTTTCACTAAAAAATAATCTTAATAAATAAAAAAATCAGAAATTTATAAAATTTATTTCTTTGAACTCCTTGAGGTTAGAAAGATTTAAGAAAAAGATAAAATCTATTTTTCAACTTTAATTTTATTTTATAATTAATTAATACTCTAAAACTCAAAATAATTATAATAAATAAAATATAATTCAAAATCACCAAAATCGTCCAAGTACCCTTCCCACACAGAAAATCTATAATTTTTACACATAAACCTTTCCTTTGTCATGTTATGAATTTTCTTTGAAAACCTCATTTTCTACTAAAAATAATTAAATAAATTAAATTTAAAAATCACATTTTCTTCTCTAATGTCTTAATCGACATGTGAGTGAGGTGACATAAAAATTTTAAATTCATTTGAGCTCAATTTAGTGAGTTATGAAATAAATAAGCTTAAAAGGGCATAAAAATAATTAAAAATGTTAACCTTTAATTAAAACTTTAGGTTTAATCAAAATTTTAGAGTGGTAAAAATATTTGATTTTAACTTTCTCAGATGATCAAACTTAGGAAAATTAAGGGGTAGAAACCCATTGAACATTTTGAAAATATCAAAAAATGAAACTTTAATTAATTAAATAATTTAAATTTTGGAAAGAATATATTTAAATTTGGATCATTAAAATAGGAATATTATTAAGAGGATATTATTCTTTAATTTAAAAATCCCTAAATAAGTCAATTTAACAATACTTAATTCCTAATTTAAAATTAAATAATAATTCAAATTGATAATTAAAATTAACAATTAAAACTAAAATTAAAATTAAAGTTAAATTAAATTAAATTAAATTAAATTAAAATTAAATTAAATTAAAATTAAAATTAAAATAAATTAAAATTAAATTAAATTAAAATTAAGTTAAATTAAAATTAAATTGAATTAAAAATTAAATAAATTTAAATCAAAATTAAAATTAAAAAATTAAATTAAAATTAAATTAAATTAAAATTAAAATCAAATCAATTAAAATCATTTAACAACAAACCTAAATGAAATCATTAAGAATCAAATCTAAAATAATTTAAACACTATTCCAATCTTAAAATTATTAATTAAAACCTCATTATTAAATTAAAACTACTTTAAACCATTAATTCAAACTTTAAATTAAGAATGATTAAAAATCTCGATAAACCAACTTGCCCTTAAAGGCTTTAATTATTATAACTTCTAACAGAGTATTAAGTGAGATGTCATTTCATTCATCAAAGTAATCAACACCCAAGTTCACCGAGCAAAAGACAAAGTTTAACTAAACTCCCTGGATGATTAATTACCTGTACAACTAAATTTACTGGACTCAAACAATCCCGTAAATGATTAAAAGACAAGCCAGACTCTCATCCTAAGCACTCTCAATATGACGGGATGTTTTAGAAGAACAACTAAATTTAATTGTTCTTCGATGGCAGCACCATCCTTAAACAAAACACAAGAACTTGCGACGTCATAGGAGATGACTAGTTATAGGATTAGGAATTTTGGTAGACAACCAAAACCCTTCCCTTGGGGCCTTTACCTAGTTACTATTAAATATTTAAATGCTTTAAATACGAGTTTTAAGTGCAACAGGATGACGGAAGACCCTCTGTGCACGCTTTTATTTTATCGTAATCTACTTTATTGCAATTTACTTGCATGCACTGTACTTTACTTTTCTTGCATGTTAAATAAACCGTTGCATGAAAACCAAAACCTTGTGGTAGTCCCAAACCGAAACCGAAACTAAATTAAAAGTCAGTCAGTAAGATAAAATTCACCTCCACAACATTCCAAAATATAAAACAACTCAAAATTTAATCACAAACGTAATAACAAACTAAGAATTGCAACTAAATTAAACGTCTGAATGATCGGGAATACCTCGGATGATGTAACCTACGTGTTGCTAATGGGATTTCCCACTTGCCCAAATGAAAGTGTGGGAACTCATTCAACAGTTTATCAAATTCATCTGCCAAGTGAATTCAATGAAAATAACGGTGCCGGGATGACGGAACCGTGGGATCTTAATCGTCTGCGACTAACTTTAAGATTGCTTTAATTAAAATATTAAAAACATCAATTTTAAGATTTTCTATAAACCAAAACACTTCCCTCATCTCCCCGATTTACGACTTCTAAAACTAAACCTCTCGCAACAACAAGCGAGCCTCTGAGGCATTTTTTGCGCCCTCGCTATCGTCATCAAGAAACAACCTTGCCACCGCCTAAACTTTCCTTAATTAAATAACCACGCCATAGGACTTTAAGGTAGTCACGCAGCGCAACATAAATCCTCAACCCTTTTGTTAGGCATTCACAATCATGTTATGTAAATTAAGCCCTAACCGGTCTTAGACTCCGAGGTAGTCGTTTGGTACGACATGAACCCTCACATCTTCGAGGTTATTTAAGGACTGCGTCAAACAAACTAAGTCCTAATTAAATAAAATCGGCAGGATCAAAACATTAAATAAACTCCCAAATCAAGCCAAACAATGTGATATTGGGGAAGCCGCTAAGATTTCTTCGGATCCTCGCCTTCTCCTACTTTTCTTCCTTTGTACTCCCGAAATAAACCGTTCCAAATTGGATCCATTCCCTTTTTGAAATTTCCAAAATCCAACTTTGAAAACCTTAAACTTTGAAATTATCGAGAGTAAAACCACTCGATCATTATCGAGAGTTTTTTAAGTGATCTCCTCATTTAAGACGTAATTAACTATACGGCTTGCCTATAGGGAACTTTAAGAACCTGAATATAAACCCCGCTTTAATTCCATTATATTAAGCAAAGGGGAACTTATCACTTATAAAATTGGTTTCCGTACCAAACGGATGTCACAAATCTTCTAGTTTATTTAACCGAGCCCCCATCATCGCTGCGTCTATTCTTCGGGATAAACATACATGGTTTGTGATGCGCTCGTTTATATAAACTATTTGGGATGTGAGATATGTTTGATATTTCATATCTTAAAATTTTTAAACTCAAAATTATTTTCAAAATCAAATACTACTTTCTAAATTTTATATATATTAAACTTAAATTTAGCCCAAAAATTTCCGTCGACAACTTCGTAGGCGACCCATTCGCAAACACATAACCTAAAAATATGCCGACAATCTCTCGGAGACTCCGCCGGAGACTAGTTCCTCTCCATTTTTACTAGATGGGTTTGCTTTCATAAATCGGTAGTGAGTCCATATCCCTAGTGGACCAACATTACCATTCTTCCGTCGGAATACCCCGTTCATTTCGTTTTTAACGAGTATACCAACTCCTCTCGTATTTAGGAGCCAATCGCTTAGGCACCCCCAAACCGTAGGAGGTTCCGAGATCCTTTTACCCTTTTCCGAGGTGGGGTGGACCCCCAATATGTGTTAGTTTAGAGCGGTCCTTCGAGTCGAGAAGTCTCGCATAAGACTTTCTCTTCCTTTCCGATTTCAATCGGATCCTTTACCTTTTCTATGCCTTTAAACATTCCGTTCCTAATAAACAAATCCTCTAATAAACGACTCTTTTAATAAATAAATCCTTTTAAAATCTTAAATACATAAACGAAAATGTGTTTGGACTCTTTCTTTTTCGTCCTAAACTTACAACAAAAGAAGCATAATTCGGGACCGACATTCGAATCGCCCGTAGAAAATGACCGCCCCAAAGCTAATCTTCTCCTTCACCAATGGAATAGACTTTACCGTTTACATGGATGAGCTACCCGATAATAGGATCATCCGTTTCTGCATAAGGGTTCGGCAACACAGATATCAAGTCATTTCGATGTCACTCTCTTTACATTAATGGACAAAGTGTCAAAAACTAGAGTCTTGCGATCGAGTTCAATCTCGAAATCGACTCAAGAATTCCCTCCCCGCAAAGGATTCACTGAGAAGAGTACTACTCGTTCATAGGAGGACCGTTGTCTCTACCCCCACCGGCCTAGCTTTGGTCATCTCTCGCAGACCTACCCCGACTTTCGCCAAACCGGGGCGTGGAAGGAAATCCAAGTTTTCGATGAGCCCGTCACCGCGAGGGTACAGATTACGACAATACCACGAGCTTGGTGATTAGGTCCAGCCTTCCAAGAGTTGCACCCCTAACTCGGACTCAAAGGAGAAATAGAAGCAGTAAAGATCACAAGAAAGCCAGAGTTGCCAAGTCGCTTTTCTAGAAGAAATTCCCGAGAGCTATAAGAACCGCCCGAGTATATACCTCTCGTTGGAAGTGAGTGTGTTTCACCCTCTCTATGCCGCATTAGATGAGGAGAATGTCCATAGGATTGCCGCCGCATTACCCCGACTCCGTGTACTACAAACAATTATAAGAGAAAAAGGGATAAGACTACGCCATTTACTTCCGGGCCGTAAGCGTATGCGAAAGATCGTTAAAGAAAGAAAGATGCCCCGTGTCATAAATCTTAAGAAGTATAGACGTCTACTTAATCCCGCTGGACCGCAAATAAAGCCTCGTCGTCGCCACAGAGAAACCAGTTAAGAAGATAAAAGCCATCCGCCCGTTGTTTTACCTGCCCACAAATTAGTGAGGATACCACCTTCCAAGATATAAATGGGACAGACCATCCGGTCCTGGGGCCCTGGCCGCAAAGAAGTTGACATGGCACCTACTACCGGCGAGTTAAGACCAAAACAATGCCCCGAGAAGAAAAGTCTCGTCAGAGACTTGTAACCGAAGAAAGTGCTACTCGCAATGAAGCGGACTCTGGAAGAAAGTTTAACAACCGACACGAGACAACCGTGAGGCCGCGCGAAAAGGGCCACTAGAGGATGCCATGGACGAGTTAAGGACCGACATCCGACTAGCAAAAGAAAGATAAGAAGAATTAGAGATGATGTAGGCTCATTCGAGTTCACTTTCGACGAGGAGGCGTCGAGTTCAACATGGCCGAGACACGAGCATCGTCGCCTTCTACAAGGTGCTCCGGCACTTGCGTAAAAAGATGAACCAGAGGTGTTAAGAGTACAAATTGGGAGAGAGATTTACACACTCACAATGGCAAAGAGGATGGAAGAGATGGCCGCCGCCTTAGCCACTTCCGCAGTCGTACAACCTCAAACAAAAGAGTCAATCCCTAGAAATTATCCATATCAAGTAGACGGGGAAAAGAAATCACATCCGTCAACGGAGACGAACAAACAAAGAAAGATCCCGCACAAAGCATGATCTCTAGAAAGGACATTAAGAGCATGGTAGAACAAGAAAGGAGGCCCTAAAGACAACCAAGAGTGGCATCTATTCAGACGGGTAGACCTTACTCCCCGAAGAGTCGATGCAGTCCAATACCCGAAAGGCTTCGTACCACCTTCCGTTTAACACTTTTGATGGAACAGAAACCCCGGCAACATGTTGCACATTTTCGTGCTAGTTGCCGCAATGCCTATGGGAGTGATGCTTACTCTTCCGATAGTTCGTCGCAGCTTACTCGGGATCGCCTTCGACCGGGTACGCACTTCGAACGGTTTAGTAAAGAACTTTTTCTAACTAGAAAATCTCTTCATGAAACGATTTGTCGGAGCTCAACACCACATCACTATCAGCGATCTAGTGGTAGAGCAACAAAAAAGCCGAATGAGACTTTAGTGGATTACATACTTCGATGGAGAAACTTACATGAAGTGTGAACCACAAACCTTCAAGAACAACATGCAACAGATCCTACTTAAAAGTATCCAAGGGTCCATAGCTACTTAAAGGGTTTACAATCAAGACTTTCGAGAGGTTGCTTAGCAAGGCAGTGGAGCTTGCAAGAAGAGGTGCGCTTAAGTTTCATAGAAAAGACCGATGGGCGAAGCCTCGTGAAAACATTTGAAAAGAAATATAATCGCCGCTGCAAGAATAAGGGTGTTCTGCCTCGTATACGCCGAGCAACACAACCTAGTTATCAACCACCACAATGGACTTATCGCAACCTCACAGGCTATCAAAGAATCCCGCAAGGCTACTCCAAGAACCTCGTCCGAGCCATCGCCGCCCTGCGCATTGGCGAACAACCGCCACGTTCATCTCGTAGACCTTAAGAGAACTCCTAAATAAAGAATATCCATTCAAATCAAGCAAGAGAGAAGATGTTCGTACTAATGAAGACACCGGATTTCTACCGCTAGAGCCCAAGAAGCCGGAAGAAGTCAATAAGAAAGATCATCCTAACTATCAGCTCTACCACCGATGCCTCTGACATAAGATGGAGGATCGCATCAATTTCAAGAGTCGGGCTTCGATGACACCGTAAAGGGAACATAACGATCCTAAAGGAATACATGAAGGAACCCCGTAAAGGAGGTTCCATCAATGTTATTTCAACAGATCCTATTGTTCCGATAGACCCTTACGCGACCGATGATGGACGGCTGAAAATCGTTAGACAAGTCTTTAAAGAAAATTTTGGATCACATCCAAACCGCTTCGTATACGCTTCAACTCAAAGTTTGAAACCCGTCAAGCCGGCACTATCACTCGAAATCAAGAACCGCCCTTAAGGAGGAGAAGATCGGGAAGAAAAGAAGACTAAGGCTCGAAGGGTAGGACCAGGGGTCGTTTATCCTAGGATGGTTATTTCGATTTCTCCGGGGAGAAATCCTCGAACTCCTAACTCGTATGATTATCCGTCGCCCGTGGAATCTTATAATGATAAGGGTTATGGCGCTGGCTACGTTTTCGACCGTTCTAACGATTACGTAACTAGCGACACCCGGGCTTAATCCGGATCTCGATTCCAATACAAATAACGATTCTCAAATCATACACACAACCTCGACGACCACGACGAAGAAGATGTTCATAAAGGAGGATACGAAAGCTCGACAAGCAACGAGTCCATTTGTTCCGAGGAGCTCCGATCACGATAGAATTAGAACCATCGTACACCGAAGCAACTTCGAAGAGCCGCTGCTCCGATTTAAAAGGAAACACCAAATTCGAAGAAATAACTGAAGTAAATTTAAGAAGGAAAAGTTCCCACCCCCGAGAATGGGTCCAAAGGATAAAAGAAAAGGTGGTTGTTCGTGAAGAGCCAACTCTAACAGAGGAACTACCCATTCGAGAAGAAACCGAGGAACATGGTAATAAAGTGGTAATTACAACATGCTACCATCTTAGGAAGCTACCAAACAAATCCAAGTATATACGACGCCCGATCCCTGCCAAAGGAGATGAGAGAGGCCCCGATCAAGGCCTGCTCGATCCGTAGACGGTTTTAGCCCAAATGGCCTAAGAATTCCTTCGACGAGGTTTGCTCGTTAAGAGAACAACGAGGTGTTACCTTCACAACAATGATCTATTACCTGAACAAGACAACCGACCGTTATACATTCTACTACCATTGAAAGTTTGTTTTCCGTAGCAAGTTGGTTGATTCGGGAGCATCAATCAACATAATGAATCTTCTGACGCTAGCATATTCGGGAAATTGATGCTCGCGAGCTTCGCGTACAAGATGCTATTTAGAGGCTTCAATCAAAAAGGAGAAAGAGCTCTTGACGATGACACTACTAATGAAGACCGTGATTTAGCAAAGACAACCGTAAAATTCTATTACACCGATTCCTAAACATCGTTCAATCGCTCTACCGGGTCGACCGTAGATCCATGAAAACCGGATGGTACCGTCATTCCGCACCAATGCATAAAGAATTACGGGCGAGGGGAGCAAAGTGTATCAAAGGTGATTTACAACCGTTCTCCGTGCACGAAATTGGAATTCATGAAGATGCGGCCTACTACGGGGACCCTGAAGAAAACAATCTTTTCCGTAAATAACATACCAAATGAAGCAAAAGAGATTCGAGATGATGAAGAACCCGAGTTCTAGTCCACCGCTTACTCACCACCTCCCTTACGTCGAGATGGTGAAGATTTCTCCAAAACTCACACCCGAGGTCGAGGCTCTGGGACGAGGACGTGGAAGAAATGCCGGGGAATGTACTGGACAAGAAACCGGTCATCGATGTTGATTGGGAGAACAGCTCCGAAGAAGAAGAAGAAATTAAGAAAGAAGCAGTAACAATAAATCAAAAGAAACCACAATTCAAGATCTATCTCGAAGATGAAAGAAATGAAGAATACAAATCAATGTACAAAAAGATTAACCATTATGTACATACTGTGACCCTGACCCTGATCCATTCTAATAAGATCGAGGGTATGGTGGTCAAGGAAGTACATGGTGGTGGTACTAAACCAATCAAGTTTACCGTGGTGTTTCTTCTTCCAATACCGAAAAGATGTACACTAAGATGCTACTTCATCTCAATTAATGGAATCACCTTTCGAGTGGTACTCGTGTTCAAAATTTAATTCAACGTGGTGTCTTACCTCTAATAATGGACAAAAGGCCGATCACAAACACTTTGAAAATTATGGAATAATGTGCCGGTCGGCCTCCCAATTCAAAATATGGTCTCGGATCTTTACGCAGATTACTGACGATACGGGATTTTGCTTGGTTGTCACTGCGAACTTAATAAACATCAGCTGGAAGCCTCGTAAGATCATGAAGATCTACCAATCGGCAACGCTCTCCACCAGACCAAGAAGAAATCAAATCTACAATGCATTTAGCACGTAAGTTAACTTAGGCATTAGCGAAGAGCTCAGCCTTCCTTTGTTAAATTTACCAATAAAGAAGACTCCAAAACATAACTGCCATTAATGGAATTGCTGACCGTTTTACTTAGAGTTACGACGAAATGCTGTGATTAGCTCCGCAGGGTCGCCAGCTCATAAATTAGGAGTGGATCCATTGCTCCACGTACAAGCCCTGTGAGAATGCATCTAGAAACTGAGCAAGTATCACTCGATGTTAAGAAGCTAATAGACGCTAAATTTTTCCGTTAAGAACAATACCCTACTTGGCTAGCAAACGTGGTACCCGCCGAAAGAAGCAACTGACAAATCCGAATTTGCGTAGATTTCAAAGAGATTTAAATAAAGCATGTCCAAAGGAAGAATTTCCACTACCAATCTCGGAACCGATGATCGACATCGTTTCAACACTACGAAATCTTCCTTCATGGATGGATCAATGCATACAAACTGCATAAGATGGTACCAAAGAAGATCTAAAAGCTCACGGCATTCAACGCTGATCGGAGTGTACCGGCTACACAAAGAATGCCATTCGTACTAAAGAACGAGATAATGACAATGAAGAGCGATGACGAAGATTTTGATGATCTCATTCACAACCAAGTCGAGTGCTACATGGATGATGCGGTCATCAAAAACAAACTGAAAGAAGATCACCTATATATGATTTGAGAATTGTTTTCGAGCGACTAAGACAATTTAATCTTAAGATGAATCCTCTTTAGAAATGTTTCTTCGGCATTAATTTTGGGAAATTTCAGATTTTGTCCATACCATGAGATTGGAAATCGATCCGGAAACGATTAAAGCTATTTAGAAATTACTCCTCCCAAAACTTTGAAACAACTACGATCCTTTCAAGGGAAGTTGACATATCTTCACGCTTTATCTCGAACTTATCGTAGGTGTCACTTTCTCGACATTAGTTAAAAAGGATGCCAAATTCGTTTGGGATGAGAAATGCCGCCAGCTTTCATGACGTTAAGTAATATTTAATGACACCTCCTATCTTAGCAGCCCCGCTCCCGGTAGACCGTCGATACTTACTACCGCGGCTCTGACGACCTCCTTGGAGCCCTTCATGAAGCAGTCAATGATGAGGGAAAAGAAAATGCTCTCAGTACTTAAGCCATCGTCTTAATCCCGATGGAAATAAATACATCCTCGAATCGAGAAACATTTTTCGGCCCCGATCTTCGCCGCTCAAAAGCCTGCATTACATGCCTCATAAGGTCAACTTTTTTCGAAAGTTAATCCGTTGCACACGATGACCCGACCGATGCTTTCCGGCGTACTCGCCAGGCCGATGATACCATCGCAATTCGACATAACTTTCGTTCCTCTTCGCCGGTGGAAGGATGTCCTACAGAGCTCGCAAAGACACCCTTATCGGCCAGACCGCCCGATGACGATTCGCCCGATGAGCGCATAATGAGCCTAGAAGACCCCCGATGATCGACGATGGGGAACCGTACTCGCCGTAGCCGCTCCCGCATTTAAGAACAAGGAATCGCAACACAAGGCCCGCAAGGCAAAAAGAATCGACTAATCTTTATAACACCGGAGTGGGGAATGTTAAAATACTCCTACCACTTAACAAAATAACCGTGTACAAACAATGAGGTAGACATGAAGCCCTCATAACCGGACTGAATTAACTATTCGTAATGTGGAATAACGAACATCAACATCTACGGAGATTCTCGCTGATTATTCAACAAGCCGTCTTGGACAAGAAAAATTTTTAAAGCCAAGATCGAGCGCACTTTCGTACGCCATGAACCGTTGAGCAATTCCAAAAGTAACAATCTACAAGATTCCTAGAAAAGAAAAATGCTCTTGTAAACATGCTAGCCCGCCTTGGTAAAGGAATTTGCCCGCTCGGCAGATGAGTCGGGCCGAAGTGTCGCCCGCGGGACGGTGTCCTATCACAAGCTGACATGGATACAATACACAAACGTCGAAAAGGCAGGAGAAACAATTTAAAGAATTATTTAAAAATATAGAAGATTGGCGGCGGTGCCCATTAATACCACTTGCAAAAAGGAAACCCGTTCGACGATAAGTCATTAAATTTCAAATCAAGTGAAAAGAACTCGTCTTACACAATAATAAACAATATACGATATAGAAGGTCTTTCGATTAGATGTGGCTAAGAAGCTCGAGCGGGTCCGAGGCTCGCGAAATCATTAAAGAAGTGCATTCAGACTTTGCGGCGCCTACCGCCGGGTCCGAAATGAAAATGAAGATTAAAAATAGGGTACTCACTCGGGCCCTCAATGATGATCTCCACCGTATGAAAGCCGCTAAAAGTTGTCACCAGCTGACAAGCGCACAGAGATTCCACACCAACCTCCAAAATGTGCTACATCCGATAATCGCATCATGGCCATACGAGTGTCGGGGCACAAGGCCAGGGGTCCGATAGAACCGCCTTCTTCAAGAGGACATCGCTCGATCTCTAGTAGCTGCATCTACTTTTCTAAATGGCCGAAGCTACCCACTCGCAGAAGTGAAGGCACACCACGTGTTACAAACTTTTTTAAGAACCGTGCGTCGTCTACCATTTTCAGTACCGTGCACTCATTTCATAAATTCGGCTCCGTACTAAAAGAGAAGATCAACAATTTTGTCGTAAGACACGGGATCGATCGGCGATACTCAACGATCTACTACCCAAGAGCAAACGGCCGCCTATGCTTTAATAAAACTCTCTTTCAAATTCTAAAGAGAACTGGACGACAACAAGAGAAATTGGCACGAGAAGTTGTTAGAAGCCTTATGGGCCTACAGACGACTTTTTAGACTCTACCTTGGCCCACGTCTTACGCTTAGCATGGGCTGTGTCCGAGGCCATCTCGCCTCGGGAAGTTCGCCTTCCGTCACTCCTCAATCGCGCTCGTGAAAATCACTTCATAAGAAAATGCCGGGGACTATGACTAGAAGAGTCAGTGCCTTCAAGGAAAAGACTTCCGCACAACAATTTGGAACTATATCAAGCCAATGATCCAAGCCCATGATAAACCGGTCCGCCCAAGGACATCCAAAGCTCTGACTTGGGCTTCCTTGCTTCGGTAAGAAGACCCATTTCGCATCGCAAGATAGGTGGTAAATTTGAACCAACATGAAGGGCCGTTCGTGGTCGAGACAATCTACTCAGAGGTTCCTACCGCCTGTTAATTATCGAAGAACGACCCCATGCTTCCAATCAATGGACTAGATTTTAAAGAAGTATTACGCAACATGATGTTTCAAAGGGTGGCCTCTGTGCGAATCTTATCCCTAGTAATGCACGGATGAAGTAATCACTTTGTGACCTGGTCTCAACCCAAAACAAAATAAAATGACAGATAAAAAATCTCATCAACAAAAATGTTAAAAAGAAAACATGCAGCCCATAATAATGAAATGTCTATTTTTCCTCTTAAATCCATTCATTCCCGATATTTCCTTATCCCTTCCTACTTTAAATTTAAAGGTTAAATAAAATTTTTTAAGTGTTTTTCTTATTGCTCTTGTTCTTAGTAGATAGCCCCCGATCCTTTTGTTTTTTAAGGGGGAAATGTAGAACGGCGATCAAGGTTCTAAAACTTTAGAAATGCTTCAGCCCAAAGACTGGCTTAGAAAAGAGTTGCACTGAAAGCAAAGGATAGAGACTGACTCAGATCACACCAAAATGCTTACAATATGAAGAAAATAATTGATCCCACAAGATTGAGAAGAATCCTACAACAAGATGCTGATGAAAATGAAGTGTCTGAAGCACTAATCCAAAGAACAAGAAAAGAAAGCAACGCCACGTATGCAACCGGCGAAGATAAGAAAATTAAGTCCATGGTCGCTACAACAAAGGGTAGGCTTGTCGCCAGCCGCCCGCAGAAATTCAAGGGGTAAGGAGAGCGTCTCACTCGCTACCCAAAGAAATAAATAAGAATCGTCGCATTCGCAAAATGCCGACCAAGCGTTGTAAGATCAACATGAATGCATTGTATGATACCGCAAGACAAATTCTCCAAGGAGACCGATTCGTCAAGAACCGTAAAGAAGAAAGTCAATTCCAAGAAGGTCCCGAAACGTATAAAAGAGATACCAAGAAAAGCAAGAACAGAGTCGGCACTTTGCTGCCATGTACCGGAATCCGAAGAGCTCCGTCGCGGGAAGCAACCCTGTGAGGATGTCCCTACCGAGACTATCCCCGAGGAGCCAAGACATGCAAGAACGTGCCGGGGCCGAGCCATACATCCCGCAAGATGTTACTGGGGACACCGAGGACTTCGTATAATCCCTATCATTGAAATGAGAAAATGCAACTATTGGAGAAGAAACATTCGAGTACTTCTCAAAGAATTGAAACAAGAGTGGTCAACATCTTCGAAGGCCTCGAGATACATACGCATGTTTTCTCAGATTGGCGAGCAACAAGAAATTGTAGATTGCATCCTGAATTGCAAAAAATGGGTCGAGCCGTCGCCCGAGAGAAAAGACATATTCGTAACCCCGAAGATGGATGTCGTGGAAGGGAAGAGTTACAATCCAATGCGAATGTTGCTACAATTTCGCCATGTATTTAAAAAGGAAATCCACTGTGGATACTCCGTTGAGGTGGATCCAATGCCAAGAGTCATCAAGAGAATGGTGAAAAGGATGATAACATGGAGGGTACCGCCTCGTGCATTGCATACCCAACAACAAGATTATCAACATCTATAAGGAAGGTGACTGCATACCTCCGCATATGTATCTTCATCAAGGACTTTGTTGCACCCTTCGCACGGTATCATTCCTCACCAAAGGTAACATCATGTTCGGACGAACCTCCTGATTGCAGCCCCACAGTTTCGAGGGCCGGTGGAGATGGTCACACGGAGGTTCCGTCCTACCTAAAAGGAAACGGAGTGCATATCAGAAGCATTGCATTCCAGAGTACCGTGGAGCGGATCTCGCCATTTCTTAAGAATGGACGACGAAAAATGCATTACCACTTTCAACCGATCTAGAATTGGAGAGTCTCCGCCCTACGAGCCGCGAGAAGTCATACCTGAAATAAGACACCTCCGATGCACATCCATGCGGTACGACAAGCGGTGGCTTGCTGTGATGTTATCGCCTATATTTCTTGGCTTCTTTATTCGTATACGATTTTTGACAAACGCTTTTGGATGGATCAGCAAGAAGTTTACAACTGCTTTGGATTTACATGGATCGTATAAGACATTAAATTTTCTGGAGGAAATGTCATCATAACTAGATCAAGTCAGGAGGATGTACTTTCAGCTAGTTGAAACGAAACGACTACGTCATATTTTGCCTTCACCTCTTTTTTTGTACAAATTGATTGGGAAACACCATTAGAGTTAAATGAACTTTGAATGAAGAACAGAAAAGAAAAGAAAATAAATGAGAATTTTCTTAAAAAAAATTGAATATTAAAATGAACTTCAAATTCACATGAACACTAAATAAACAACAAAAATAAAAAAAGGGATCGTTAAAGGAAAAACAAAATCAATCTAAATCTCAAATTGAATTCCGATCTCTAATCCTCTCGATTCAAATCTTTGAGTTCTTCTCTCAATCGAAATATGTTCGAAACTCTTTTACAAATTAACATTTTCCTCCACTTATCGCTAAGTCAGTCTTTTCGCCGGTACACTTACCGGCCTCCTTTCAGCTTCTTTTCTTCTCGTGCCTTAGAGGATCGACTAGTTCTATAGACATGGAGCCACGAAATTTGTTCGATTTGGTTCTCATGGCATGGATCGGGGTCCCTCTTCACACAGATAAATCTTCGACATCGGAACCGCCCATTTCTCATTCTAAATTTCGAGACTTGGCACGACCTGTAGCTTTCCTTCGATGCTGTAATTAAATTCCGACTCTCATTCGAGATAGATACCTAAATTTCGATTCTTTGAATTGATACCTAAATTTCAATTCTAAATTCCGAGACCGGTACCTAAATTCGCCTTCGAGGTCGGTACCTAAATTCCGACTCTCATTCGAGATCGATACCTAAATTTTGATTCTCTTTGAGTTGATACCTAAATTTCTCTAATTCAAATTTTCGAGACTGTACCGATTCATTCTCCGTAGGTTCAGACTCCAATTCGGTCTCGAGATTCATCAACACATTTTCATTTTTCAATTGATATCTTAAATTTTCAATTTTAATCAGATCGTGTTCAATTTCAGTTTCTCCTTCTGAGGGTTTGAAGATCTCAATTGCACTTATTCAGGATCGATATTTCTAGAATTTCAATTCTCTTTTGGATTGATACTTAAATTTCAATTCTAAATTCCGAGACCGGTACCTAAATCGGCTTCTTCCTTCGAGGTCGGTACTTAAATTTCGACTCTCATTCGAGATTAATTTCAAAATTTGATTCTTTGAATTGATACCTAAATTTAAATTTTAATTTTGAGATCGGGTACTAAAATTTAGTTCTCTTCCTTCGAGGTCGTGCCTAAATTCCGACTCTCATTCGAGATCGATACCTAAATTTCGATTCTCTTTTGAATTGATACCTAAATTTTAATTCAAATTTTTGAGACTGGTACATGTATTCCAGTTCTCTTCCTTCGAGGTCGGTACCTAAATTCCGACTCTCTTTTCGAGATCGACACCTAAATTTCGATTCTCTTTCGAATTGATACCTAAATTTTAATTCAAATTCCGAGACTCGGCACTTCAAATTCAGTTTTCCTTCGAGGTCGGTACCTAAATTCCGACTCATTCGACATCGATACCTAAATTTCGATTCTCTTCGAATTGATACCTAAATTTCAATTCTAAATTCCGAGATCGTACCTAAATTCCAGCTTTCCTTTCGAGGCTCCGTACATACCACTTCGAGATCGATACCTAAATTTCTCGATTCTCTGCGAATTGATACCAAAATTTCGATCGAAATTTTCCGAGATCACCTAAATCAGCTCTCTTCCTTCGAGATCGATACCTAAATCTTCGACTCTCATCCGAGATCGATACGTAAATTTCGATTCTCTTCGAATCGACACATAAATTTCAATTCTAAATTCCCGAGACCGGTACTCCAAATTCCAGTTCTCTTCCTTCGAGGTCGGTACCTAAATTCTGACTCTCATTCGAGATCGATACCTAAATTTCAATTTTCGAATTGATACATAAATTTCAATTTAATTTCCGAGACTCGGTACCTAAATTCCGTTCTCATTTCGAGGTCGGTACCTAAATTCCGACTTCCTCATTCGGCATCGATACCCAAATTTCGATTCTCTTGCGAATTGATACCTAAATTTCTCAATTTAAATTTCGAGATCGGCAATTAAATCTCCAGCTTCTCTTCCCCGAGGTTGCACCAACTTGACTCATTCGAGATCGATACCTAAATTCTCGACGCTTCTTTGCCGAATCGATACCTACCCTCAATTCTAAATTTCTCAGATCGTACTAAATTCCAAGCGTCTTCTTTCTTCGTGGTCGCGTACCTATTCCGACCTCATTCGAGATCGATACCTATATTTCATCTTCTTTGTAGAATCGATACCTAAATTTAAATTCTACCTTCGAGGAACATGTAGACTTGTCATCCCGATTTTTCGATCGAGCTGGAGAAGGTGTGGCACATGTTGACCTCATTTTTTATGAGGTCTTCTCTTCTTCTCTTTAGTACTTAGGATCTAGCCTTAGGCTTTTCCTTTGACTATCCTAGAGGATTAGAATTGGGACCCACCTCTTAGAGATTCAAACCACTTCTTAACTCCCTGCAAACTCCACAAACTTGATTGTAGAGCCCTAATCACCTAGAGGGTTGAAATCAAATGTGGAAGTTTAAAGGATAGGTTCCTATGTGACTCTTCGGCCTTAGATCGCCCGGTGGCCTCGGTCCGGTGAGGGCCGACCTACACATACACTACACTTATACACTACACTTTCACAAACCTCCTAAAACCACACCCATACCCAACTCGACTTCCCGACTTATAGAGTTGATTCACATGGATGGTCCTTAACCCCTAAGCCCTCGGCTAAGAGGGTTAGGAACAACATAGTGGATGCCTCAAATGAGTCCCTTTCGACTCATGTGGGCTTGATATGGCTTCATGGCTCAACCAAAAAGATTTCATTTCACTTACATTTACCCAATCTTCAATTTTGCAAATTTTCAATTTTTGACCCCCGGGGCTCTACACCCGCCTAGCCTACCCACAACCCTTGAAATTACCCAAATCCTCCAAAATTTCCAAATCACCCAAAATTCCCCAAAACCATTCCTAAACATTTCCTCACCAATCAAGTTGATCATTCATAGCCAAAAATACCAAAAATTCCAAAAATACCTCCCAATACCCTCCAAATACCCAAAATACCCCTCTTGACCCAAAAATCCAAAAATTCAGTACAATTCCCGTAAAATTCTAGAAAATCCCAAATATTCCCAATTTCATTTTGTTCAGCTACACCATGGGCCAATTTTGTCAATTTACCCCACTTTTGTCAAAGCCCCCAATTTGACCTATTTTAACCCAAAGTGAACCCAATGTCAAACCAAACCTATCCAATTGACCCAAATTCTGGTCCAATTCAATTCTAAACTTCAATTTAACATTCCCAACACCAATCTAGACCAGATCCAAGTCCAATTTGATTGACATTTGAATCCAATTTCACTTTTGGCCATAAAGCCCAATTTTGACCCATGACCCAAACCTAACCCAAACCAAACTAATTCAACTCCAATTAACCCCAAATCTTTTCTAAACCTTTCCTAACATCCCCACAAACAAAACACTAACATGATTTACCCAAAATTTAGACCCAAACCCCACTCAAATTCAACCCCAAGCTAAAAGGCCCAATTTTGACCTAAACCTAAACCTAACCCAAATAAGCCCAAACCCCAAAATCAAAACCCAACCAAAGCCAAAACCTCTTTGAAACACTCCCATAAAAATTTCCCAACATTTATTTTACATCAATTTCAACCTTAGCCCAATTTGACCTACATTGGCCCAAGTTAGCCCAATTTGACCTACATTGGCCCATTTACCAAAGAGGTCCAAATCCAACCCAATTCAAGCCCAAACTACTTCAAATTGATTCCAAATCATTCATGAAACATTCCTAAATTAAATTCAACACTTATCGGATCCAATCCTTTGCAAAATTTTCATCCTAAAATTTGTTTTGAAATCTAAAAGCCCACTCTCTAAACCATCTTGAAAGCCCATCCAAAGTGAAATCCAAAAGCCCAAAGCCCACATGACAATTCCTTCTCATCATCCCTTTAATTGGAATCAATTCCTAAGTCCCAAATCAATCATCAAATCAACCTGAATTAAGCACCATCTAAATTTTTCACTAAATTGCCAAAATCTCCAAATTCCTTTTTCATATAAATGGATCCACTTTTCCTAAGCCAAGGATGAGCCAAATGAAGCCACATGCAAGCCATGGACAAGCCACATGAAGCCATGGGGGGTTTGACTTGTCACCAAGCCATTAATGTCAAGAGGAGGGAGTACTTTCCTAAGCCTTCCTTAAGCCATTTTAACCTCTTTAATGCAACACCATAACCCAAAATTAACTTAAACTATTTTGATGGAGACCACACCATTTTCTCCTAGCTGACCCAAGTGACTCTTTTCAGCCCAAAACCAGGCCTTGGGTGGTGCACCTAGCCCAAAAGGATGGGTCGACCCAAATCAATCCAAAATGGCCTCTCCCCCATACCATTTTAATCCAAGCACTTTACACATGTCCAAGCCCAATTGACTTCACCATTGCCAAGCCCTGACCTCCCTGGTCAAGATGGTGACCCTTGCCTGCCGGCCAGCCACCTGGGCTGCCGGAAAACACCACACCCGAGAGCATCATGTGAGCCCATGCTTGGAATTCTCACTTGCTGAGTTGCCCCATGCCCAATAGCCACCATGGCTGTTCTTCTCCTCACCAGAGCAGCTGATCCCAAGCCCTAACTCCCCCGGGAGAGCCTCCACCAGCTCTATTTAAACCCCACCTCTCTCGGCCATGGAAGAGGTGCTAAACCAACATTAAGGAAACTCTGCCAAAATCATTCCAGACCACTCTCTACACATAGTTCACTTGATTCCCACTGGATTCCAGCCCCAATTCCTTCCAGCTGAGCTCAATTTTGAGTTCAAACTTCAGCACAAAAACCAGGACACTTCTTCACAGTGGACCAATCCCCAAATTGATTGATCCTACACCTTCACCAGACCAAGGGAAGAAGTCTACCAGCAAAAGCCCCCTCTCTAGGCCACCCATATGTTCCAGACTACAAGCTTTGTAATCGGCTGTGGTCGAAATCCTACCTAGACAATTCACCAGGCCAGGAGACTTCATCTGGAGCTTGCTTAGACTCAATCGAAGGTGACACAACCCTCAGATCAAAGCCACACTTCTCTGAGCAAAGGTATGGTCTCACTCTTCGTCTCTAACTTCTGAACATTCTCCATTTTTATTGAGTCAATTTCATGCTACATAAACCGTATGGATGTGTTCGTCTCTTCAAGACTAATCCATAGAGTACAAGAACACGAAAATCCGTTGAGAAATGAGTGAGTTCTTAGGGTTTTAGTGTGGACGGTTCTTGGGCTAGGAGGCTTGGGGACGATGAACGGATGCCGTTCATTCAATACACGCCCGGATGGACGGATCAGATCAGGTCGGATCAGCAGATGAAACGCGGAAGGCGGGACCCAAGCTGCCGACTCAAGTGGCTGCGTCGAATGGGAGCGCGTCGCGTGGCCTTTCGAAGATGCCGAGGATGACAGGGCGCCGCGTGGATAAGTAGGAAATTAGGTTATTTTCCTATTTATTTAATTCCCTAAACTTCAAAAATGCATAACTTTGTGTAGGAAAATCAGAAAAATAAAATAAAAATACCCTCTTGCTCAGTGAACAGAGGAGAATAATGTGGAAACGAAATCATTTAATTTCATCAAGTATTTTATTTTTAATAATTTATTTACTCTCTGTACATTTTCAATTCTCCATGCATGTATACAATTCACCATGGCATGAGACCATAGGGCTTTTAAAGCCTCTCAATTTGGGAACATTCTCCGAATTTTCCAAAGTTAGAGGCCACCTACATGAGAGTTATTGATTTTTTAATTCTAGGTTACTATTCTGAATATTTTAATTCCAATAATTAACATGTTGTGAAATAAATTCTAGGAAAATTTGAGGATGTTTTTTATGACCAGAGGACTCTAGGAAAAATAGATTTTGAATTAATCCACTTGGAATAACCCTAATTGGCTTAAACACCCAAAATAGGTTCTTAATTAATTAGAGCTAATCATACATCAAATTGAGTTGAAATCAATTCTCCACTGACCTTTAGGATCAGAGGAACCCACCATAAAAATTTGAAGCCAATTGGACTTGGTTAGCCCTACCAAATGGGTTGATTAAACCATTTAGCCAATTTAAACTTCAAAAATTCATAACTTTCAAAATACTTTTCAAACATTCACCAATTTGGTTTTGGAGCCTCTCTGATATCAGGGGAATTTAAGAAAATTAAAATTGTAATTTTCTAAAAAAGTTGATTTTTTGCATTATTTTAATATTTTTAATAATTAAAAAATAATAAAAATCACAAAAATAATAAAATTCACCAAAATGTCACCTTTTGAATTTTAATCACTTAGGAACAAACCCCATATTTTTCTTAAGTCTATATGATGAGATATTAAATTTTAAAGCCCTAAGGTAATTTTAAAATTAAAAAATGTATTTTTTAGCATTTCCACTAAAACAATTCTAATAAATCAAAGAAAAATCAGAAAATTGTAAAAATTGATCCTCTGATTTCCTTGATATCAGAGAGATTTTTGAAAAATATAAAATTCATTTTTCAACCTTTATTTCATTTTTAAATTAATTAATACTCCAAAACTCAAAATAATTGTAATAAAAAGAATATAATTCAAAAAAATCACCAAAATTGGTCCAAGTGGTCCCCTGGTCATTAGGAATGTCCCATAATTTTCTTAAGGACAAAAACTTTCCCTTGGTCATATTAATAAATTTTCTCGGAAATCCCTATTTTCCATCAAAAATAATTACATAAATAAATTAAATACAGTAAAAATCACATTTTCTCCTCTCATGCCTTTATTGACATATGAGTGAAGTCACATAAAAATTTCAAGTTCATTTAAGCTCAATTTAGTGAGTTATGAAATTATTAAGCTTGAAGGGCAAAATGGTAACTAAAATTTTAACCCTTAAATAAAACTTTAGGCTTAATAAAATTAAAGAGTAAAATATTTGATCCTAATCTGATTTGGATGATTGAAATTTGAATAATAAGGGTAGAAACCTATTAAACAATTTAATAATAATTAAAATAAACCTTAATTAAATAATAGATTAAATTTGGAAAAATAATAAAATTGGAATTATTAAAATAGGGGAAGAACCTAAAGCAATGGAGTATCGGATGTAAAATCCTCAACCACAAGAATTTGATTTTGATGTATTTCATTGCGATAGGGAAAGAACCTAAAGCAATGCAGTATCGGATGTAAAATCCTCAACCCCAAGAATTTGATTTTGATGTATTTCATAGCGATAGGGAAAGAAACTAAAGCAATGCAGTATCAGATGTAAAATCCTCAACCCTAAAAGTTTGATTTTGATGTATTTCATTGCGATAGGGAAAAAATCCTAAAGCAATGCAGTATTAGATGTAAAATCTTCAACCCCAAAAGTTTGATTTTGATGTATTTCATTGCGATAGGGAAAGAACCTAAAGCAATGCAATATCGGATGTAAAATTCTCAACCCCAAAAGTTTGATTTTGATGTATTTCATTGCGATAGGGAAAGAACTTAAAGCAATGCAGTATCGGATGTAAAATCCTCAACCCCAAAAGTTTGATTTTGATGTATTTCATTGCGATAGGGAAAGAACCTAAAGCAATGCAGTATCGGTAAAATCCTCAACCCCAAAAGTTTGATTTTGATTTATTTCATTGCGATAGGGAAAGAACCTAAAGCAATGCAGTATCGGATGTAAAATCCTCAACCCCAAGAATTTGATTTTAATGTATTTCATTGTGATAGGGAAAGAACCTAAAGCAATGCAGTATCGGATGTAAAATCCTCAACCCCAAAAGTTTGATTTTAAATTGTAATTGATTTTGCAAAGATTTGTTGTGTTGATTTGAAAAGTGTGGAATTTTGGTGTTTTGAGAATTTCATGAAAGTTGTAAAAGATTTTTGTGGAAAGAAACAAATTAGGAGGGAATATGTAGATGCTACATATCCCATTCAAAAGAGTTGATCGAAAGTTCGTCGGTTCGGATTGGATACAATTCCTCGCCATCCGATCCGAATCGAAAACCTCGTGGCTCCGTCTTAATGGAGTCGACCGCTTCCATCCTGCATAAGGAGAGAGTAGAACAGATTGGATTTCGATTTGGAATGTTGAGTTCGAATTTGATTGAGATTTGATTTGAAATCCGGAAGGTTGAATTCGAATTCGATCGAGATTCGATTCGAGATCCGGAAAGTTGAATTTGAATTCGATCAAGATTCGATTTAAAATCCGGAAGGTCGAATTTGAATTTGATCGAGATTCGATTTAAAATTTGTGTTCATTTTGTTTGTCTTTTAACGATTCGAATTTATTTTATCGTTCATTTAATGTTCATGTGAATTTGGCGTTCATCATTTTTTTTTTAGATTTTTAAGGAAAGTTTTCTTTTATTATTTTTGATTCTTTTCTATTCTTTGTTCGAAGTTCATTTAACTTTAATGGCGTTTCCCAGTCAATTTGCACAAAAGAGGTGAAAACCAGAATGTGACATGGTCACTTTCATTCCAATCATGTTGAAGATACATCATACAACTCGATCTGGAATACATCTCATACAATCCACGTAGACTCAAAACGGACTATGTATGATCTTTGTCGATCCATCCTAGAAGGGATCTGTCAAAAATCCATGTCTGAATAGTGAGGTACATGGTCAATAACATCACCTTCTAAGCCATCCTTGGCAAGGATGTCGTATGGATGTACGTTGGAGGTGTGATATTTTCCATGTAACTCACAGCTCGTAAGGCCGGAGGCTCTCTAGCTCGGGTCCGGCCGGAAGTGGTAAGGTGCTTTCCCGTCATCCATCCTTCGAAAGTAACCGAGATCCGCTTCATTGGTACTCCCGGTATGCAATGTTTAGCGACATCCGCTCCGTTGCCCTTTAGTATCATGACGGAACCTACCGGTAATGGTATCTTTATCGGCCCTCGGAACTCACCCGGGCCTCGCTATTCGGAGGTCGGATCCGAACATGATATTACACTCGTTCGTAAAAGAAACCGTACGTAAAGGTCCGACAAAGTCGTGGTGATCTATGTGCGGGGTATGCAATCACCCTTCTTGTAAATGTTAATGATGCAACTGCTGGGTATGCAATCCGCGCGGCACCCTCCACGTTATCATTCTCTTTACCATCCTTTTGATGATTAATGGCATCGGATCTACCTTGCCATGACGGAGTATCCCCGTGGGTTTCCCTTCCTGTCTTCTCGCGAAGTTGTAGCAACATCCACATTGTATTGTAATTCTCCTTTCCCGGCATCCATCTCCGGGGTTCCGAGTAAGTGTTTTCTCTTAGGTGGCCTACTCAACCCATTCTTTTCAAATCCCGGATGCAGTCCATGATTTGTTGTTGTTCGTATTCTGAGAACACTTCTGTATGTAGCTCGAGGCCTTCTAGTATATTGATCCTCCTGCCTCTGATTCTCTCGAAGTATTCAAAAGTTTGTTTCCCGACATTCTGCATTCTTTCTAGCTCGTATTCTAGAATAATCTACAAATGGCGAGGCCTGGTGACGTACTGTGGGATATATGGCTCAATCCCTTCACGTTCTCCTACATACCTCGGCTCCTCGGGGATGGTCTCTGTCGGGACATCCTCCGGGGTTGTTTCTGCAACAAGGTCATGCATTACTGGTGGCTTTATCTGGTGGCGTGGTAGCCTTCCTTCTTCTGATCTTCTTGAGATTTGCCTCGGTCTCTTCGTTATCCTCGGAGCCGGCCTCCTTTCTCCAAGTTCTCGGCGAACCGATATCCTTGAAGTATATGCACCGGTAGTAGCGATCGCCTCGTCACGCCGGTCCGCTCGCTAGTTTAGTTAACATCTTGCGGATACGGCGATTTTTATTTCTTCGCCGAGTTGTTGTGAGAGTAGCTCTTCGTACTTCCCGAATCTCCGTGGGCGCGGCGCCGACAAGCTCGCCCTCTGCCGTAGAGACTACGTACTTGATTCTCTTGTCCTCCTCGGTGTTTGTTTTCCTTTTCATCGTCGGGTTGGTGGCTTGGGCCACCCACTTTCATTATTGCTCGATCAGGCAGCTCCTCTCGGTCAACTGGGACCCAGTCACCTTCCTTGTATTGCAGGCCTGCTGGTGCGAAATCTGAGTCAATCTCTATTATCGCTCCATCTTTCACCCTCTTTTCATTGAGTGTCGTTCAACATTTTTTTGCGAAAAGACAAGGGAAAGGATCAGGGGCTGTACTAAGAACAAGAACATTAAGAAAATGTTTATTAAAGATAGAGTTTTCTTTTTTCCTCTTTTTTTATTCCATTTTTTTGTATTTTTAAATTCAACAGGAATGAAGTGGGAAAAGATAGGAAAAAAGATTTTGATTTGGAAGAGAGATCAAGGAAAACTTTATTATCATGATTTTATTTATTTTAGCACATTTTTAATTATTTTTTCCTTTTATTCTGTTTTGTTTTATTATTTTTGGGTTCGGACCCAGTCATAAGTAATTACTTCATCCGTGCATCTAGGGATGAAGAATTCATTCCTTTGAAACATCAGGTAGCGTAATACTTCTTCAAGTATCGTCCGTTGATCGGAAGCATATGTCGTTCTCCTCGCAATTCACTAGCCGGTAGGAGCCTCCTGAGTAGACTGCCTCAACCACAAATGGCCCTTCCCAAGTGAGTTCAAATTTTCCTCCTATCTTGCGGTGTGCAAGGATAGGTCTCTTGAGAACGAGAACTAAGTCACCAACTTTGAAGGTTCTTGGCGGACCACGTCGTCATGGGCTTGAACCATCTTAGCTTGGTATAGTTCTAAATTCTCGTCGCGCCGCAAGTCTTTTCCCTTCCGGTGCTTTCCAATTCTTCTAGTCGTAATTTGGCATTCTCTTCGTCGTCATTTTGTTTGCAACTGCAATTCGAGTGAAGGAAGCCGGACCTCTAAGGGTAACACCGCCTCTGACCCATACACTGTGAGCGTAAGGTGTAGCTTGAGTAGGAGTTCCGAAGGTTTTCCGGTAGGCCGATAAGGCTTCTAATAACTTCTCGTGCCAATTTCTCTTATTATCGTCCAAAGTTTTCTTTAAAATTCGAACGAGAGTTTTATTAAAAGCCTCAGCCTGTGTCGTTTGCTCTTGGATAGTAAATTGTTGAATACCGCCAGTCGATTCCGTGTCTCCTGACAAAATTGTTGATTTGGGTGCTTTTGAATGCTGATCCACTATCTGAGATTATCCTGCGCGGCACTCCAAAACGGTAGACAACTTGGTTCTTGAAAAATTGTAGCACGTGGTGTGCTTTCACTTCTCTGAGTGGAACTGCCTCTGCCCACATGGAAAAGTAATCCGTAGCCGCAAGAATGAAGCAATGTCCTTTCGAAGATGGTGGTTCTATCGGACCCACTATATCCGTGCCCCAACATTCAAATGGCCACGACACAATTGTCGGATGTAGCACATTTGGAGGATGGTGTAGAACCACTCCGTGCACTCGGCATCGGTGACGCCTCTCGGCGATTTTCATGCGGTCGGTCATCATCGAGGGCCGTAGTACCCTAGTCTTTTAATTTTCATTTTCATCTTCTGGACCCGATCGGTGAACGCCACGAGTCCTAAATGCACCTCTTTAACAATTTCACGGCCTCGACCCGCTTAGTGCACCTTAGCCACATTCGATCGAAAGACCTTCGTATAACGTGTTGTTTATTAATGCGTAGGACGGAGTTCTTTTCTTGATCCGATGAAGCTAACGACCCATCGTCCGGTAGTTTTCCCGTTTGCAGTAGTTCATTAATGGTCGTCGCCAATCTTCCGTGTTTTCCGTCACCGTCGCAATCGATTCTTCTTCTTTTCCGATTTGTGTATCGTGTCTATGTCGAGCCGCGATAGGACCCGACGTCCGTGAACCGACACTTCCACTGATTCATCTTGCAAGCAGGCAAATTCTTTTGCGAGGCAAGCTAACACATCTGCTAAAGCATTTTCTTTTCTGGGAATTTTGTAGATCGTCACATTCAGAATCTGTTCCAACAACTTTATGGCATACTGGAAGTATTGCTCGAGTCTTGGCTTTAAAATTCTGTATCGTCCGGCGATCTGTTGAATGATTAACTGTGAATCCCCGTAGATGTTGATGTTTGTTATCCCCATTTGAATAGTTAATTCCAGTCCTGTTACGAGAGCTTCGTATTCTGCTTCGTTGTTCGTACACGGCTCCGTTAAGTGGTAGGAGTATCTTAACATCCCCCGCTCCGGTGTTATAAAGATTAGTCCGATTCCTGCCTTACCGGGCACTATCACTTGCGATTCTTCGTCTTTGTGTGCCGAAGATGCTCCATCAAAATATAATTCCCAACGTCGATCATCGTGGTCTTCTAAGCTCATTATTGTTCATCCGGCAAGTCGTCTTCGAGAGGAGATTCTCGCCGGCAAAGGGTGTGCTCGCGAGGAAGTCCGCTAGGACTTGTCCCTTTACACGACGAAGAGGCACGAAAGTTATATCAAATTGCAATAATATCATCGACCACTCGGCAAGTCCGCCATAAAGCGTTGGAAGGGTCATCAAGTATTGCAATGGATTAAATTTCGAGATCAGGTCGACCTTATGAGAAAGCATGTAGTGCCCGAGCTTTGAGCGGCGAAGATCGTGGCCAAACAATGCTTTTCAATTGTGGGATACTTTACTTCCGTCGATAGCAAACGACGGCTCAAGTAGTAAAGAGCATTTTCTTTGCCCTCATCATCGACCCTGCTAACAAGGCTCCGAGAGAGTCGTCTAAAGCCGCGGTATAAAGTATCAACGGTCTACCCGAGACCGGGGTCGCTAAGACGAGAGGTGTCATTAAATATTGTTTAATGTCCTCGAAGGCCCTCTCGACATTTCTCTTCCCAAATAAATTTGGCGTCCTTTTTAACTAATGCCGAGAAAGGCCGACACCTACTCGACAAGTTTGAGATAAAGCGTCGAAGATATGCCAACTTCCCTTGAAAAGATCGTAGTTGTTTTAAGGTTTTGTGAGGTGGCATTTCTAAGATAGCTTGAATCTTTTCTGGGTCGATTTCAATTCCACGATGTCGAACAATGAATCCTAAGAATTTCCCGGATGTGACGCCGAAGGCGCATTTTAAGGGATTCATCTTAAGGTTAAATTGTCTTAATCGTTCGAAAACAATTCTCAAATCATACGAGTGGTTTTCCTTTACTTTGCTTTGATGACCACATCGTCCACGTAGCATTCGACTCGATTGTGGATGAGATCATCAAAAATTCTTATCATCGCTCTTCGGTAGGTTGCTCCCGCGTTCTTCAGATCCTAATGGCATCACCGTGTAGCAATATACTTCGATCGACGTTCCGAATGCTCGTAAGTTTTTCATCTTCCGGAGCCATTTTTATCCGGTTGTATCCCGAAGATCCATCCATGAATGAGAATATTTCATGTGTTGAAGCAATGTCGATCATTAATTCGGGATCGGTAGAGGGAATTCATCTTTTGGACATGCCTTGTTTAAATCTCTCGAAATCCACACAAATTCCGATCCGACCATTCTTCTTCCCGATCGGTACCACATTAGCTAACCAAGCTCGGTATTGTTCTTCACGGACAAATTTAGCGTCTATTAGCTTTTTAACTTCAGCTATGACTTGTTGTTCGATTTTTAGACGCATTATTCCGGGACCTTGTCCGACCGGAATGCAGTAGGATCCACTCCTAGCTTATGGAGTGCGACCTCCGGAGCTAATCCCGGCATCTCATCGTAGCTCCAAGCAAAACAGATTTTTAAATTCCATTAATAACTTGATTATTTCTTCGAGTCTTCTTTATCGAGTAAGGAGCTAACAAAGGTAGGTCTAGGCTCTTCGCTAGTACCTAAGTTAACTTCCATTAACTCATCTATCGTAGATTTGATCTCTTCTTCGAACTCCGGTGGAGCGTTTCCAATTTGTAAATCTTCGAGTTCTTCCGTAGCTTCCATGCGCTTTCATTAAACTCGCAAGTGACAACCAAGCAAAATTCAGCATCGTCAACCGATCCTACCGTGCCGAATCCGAGACCATGCCTTCGAATCGGGTGGAGGACCGGAGTTATTCCATAATTTTTCAAAATGTTGTGATCGACCTTTCGTCCATCGTCGAAGTAAGAAACCACGCCGAATTAAATTTCGAACACAGGGAGAGTACCACTCAAAAGGTAATTCCATTAATTCGATGAAGTAGCATCTTCAAATTGTACATTATTTTCAGCTTTGGAGGAAGGAGCACCACGGTAGAATTTGATGGGCTTTCGCACCACCGCTACGTACCTCTTCGACCACCATACCCTCGATCTTATTAGAATGGATCGAGGTCCGGGTCATAGTATGTACATAGTGGTTAATCTTCTCGTACATCGATTTATATTCTTCGTTCTTTTCATCTTCGAGAGAGATTCCGAATTGCGGCCTCTTCCGACTTATTGTCGTCGCTTCTTGCTTCGATTTCTTTCTTCTTCGTAACTATCTTCCCAATCGACATTGATGGCCGGTTTCTCTCGTCCAATCGTCCTAACGTCTCTGCCACGACCTCGTTCCCGGCCTCGACCTCGGATGTGAGTTATGGAGAAACCTTCACCATCTCGCCGTAAAGGAGCGGTGAGTGATTGTTGGACTAAAACTTCAGGTTCTTCGTCGTCCCGAACTTCCTTTACTTCATTCGTTATGGTATCTCCTGAGAAGATCGTTTTCTTCGTAGGTGCATAATAAGTCGCATCCTCGTGGATTCCAATTTCATGTACGGAGAATGGTTGTAAGTCACCTTTGATGCACTCGTTCCCCTCCATCGTAGTATTTCGATGCACCGATGTAGAGATGATGGTACCATCCCGTTTTCATGTATCCATGGTCGGCCCAAGTAGAGCGTTGAATGACGTTTCGAATCAATTATGTGAAATCTCGCGGTTGTCTTTGCTAAGTCACCGGTCTTCATCAGCAGCGTTATTGATCCGAGGGCTCTTTCTCCTTTCCGGTCGAATCCTCTTAATAACATGTTGTCCGCTTCGAGCTCGCGAGCATCAATTTCCAAGTATGCTAGCGTTCGAAGATTCATTATATTGATTGATGCTCCCGGATCCACCAATACTCCGGAGAGTGTAAACTTCCCGATTTTAATCGAAATGTACAACGGTCGGTCGTGATCTCACTGTCCCAAGTAGTAGGTCATCGTCCGCGAAGGTAACACCTCGTCGTTCCTTTAACGAGCAAACCTCATCTAAGGAATCTCCGGCCATTCGAGCTAAGCAAATTTCCGGATCAAGTAAGGCCTTGATCGAGCTTCTCTCATCTCCTTTCGATAAGATGAGAGCGTCGTAGATGCTCGCTTGGTCGGTAGTTTCCTAAGATGGGCTAGCACGTTGTAGTCCACTTTATTTTCATGTGTCTCGCTTTCTCTCGAATGGGTATTTCTTCCGCCGAGGTTGGTTCTTCCCGAACAACCACCCGCTTTCCTTTGTCTTTTGGACCCATTCTCGGAGGTAGAACTCTTCCACTTCTTAAGTTGACTTCCGTAATTTCTCCGAATCTATTGTCGAGCTTCGTCGGTGTCTTCTTCGAATCGGAATGACAGGCTCTTCCGGATTAGCTTCGAAGTCCGAAGGCTCTAACTCTATCGCGACCGGAGCTCCTCGAAACTCGCAAATAGATTCGTTGCTTGTTGAACTCTCGTAGCCTCCTCGATGGATGTCTTCTTTGTTATTTTGATCGTCGAGATCGTGTATGATTCGAGAATTGTCGTTGGTATCGAAATCGATATCCGGGATTATCGTTAGTTACGTAATCGTTAGAAACAATCAAAACGTAGCCAACGCCATCACCCTTATCATTATATGATCCCACCGAAGTGAGCAGATAATCATACAGAGTCAGGGGTTCGAGGGATTTCTCCCCCGAATCGGAAACAACTATCCTAGGATAAGCAGCCCCTAGTCTAGCCTCAGGTGCCTCGCCTTCTCTTCTTCGTCAATTTTCTTCTTTTCTTCAATCGTCTCCTGTTGAGGTGGTTCTTCTATCGCAAGTGATAAGTACCGGCTTAACAGGTTTCAAACTCGAATCGAAGCTCGCACCGAAGCTGGCTCGGATGTCGTCTAAAATCTTTTTCGAAGACCTCGTCCAAGCGGTAGTCCATCCATCGTCGGCCGTATAGTGGATCTATCGAATGATGGGATCGCGTCGAGATAACATCGACGGAACCTCCTTTCGGGGTTCCTTCATGTACTCCTTCGGGATCGTTATATTCCCTTTCCGCAGTTGTCATCGAGCCAACTTTTGAAGGTAATGCAATCTTCTATTTTGTGTCCAAGCATCCGGTGGTAAGGGCAAAAGTCGGGATCACCTTTCTTGTCGACTTCCTCTCGGTCTTTTAGTGCTCGTGCAGCTGGAAATCCGGAGTCTTCATCGACCACGGAACATTTTCGCGATCGCTTCATTCTTGAACGGATATTCTCTCGCTCAAAAGCTCTCTTAATGTACGTTGCGGACGAGGCGGTTGTTCATATCGCGGAGATGACCGATAGCCGGGCCGGGTCGCCGGTAATTCTCGTTGTGGTTGTTGCGGCCGTCTCGGTGGTATTTGCAGACGGTTGCTTGCCTTTGTCAACCGCCGCGACGATCCCGGATTTCTTTTCAAAAGTCTTTACTGTGCTTTTGTTTATCCGTCTTGCTCGGTGAAACTTAATTGCTTCGCCTCCTCTCGCAAGCTTCCGGCCTCGCTTAACAACTTCTCGAAAGTCTTAATAAGTAAATCCTCGAGGAGAAGTGCTATCGGCCATGGATGCTTTTTAGCAAAATGCCGATCGCATGCCGTTCTTGCTAGCCGTGGTTCACACTTCATACTTAAGTTCCTCCATCGAAGTATGTAATCCACCAAAGTTTCATTCGGCTTTCGCTTCTCTACCACTAAATCACCTATAGTGATGTGGTGCCGAGCTCCGCGAATCGCTCGATGAAGAGGTTCTCTAGCTCCGAGAATGTCTTCACCGAACCGTTTCGTAATCCCGCATACCGCCGAAGGCGATTCCCGACGGACCGCCGACGAACCGTCGGAAGAGTAATGCATCGCTCCCGCCGCATTGCAACAACCGGCACGAAAGTGTGCCACATGCCGTCGAGGGTTCCTGCTCCGTCGAAGGTCTTGAACGCAGGTGGTACGAAGCCTTTCGGTATCGGACGCCGTCGAATTCTTCCGGGTAAGGTCTACCCGTCCGAATGGATGTCCCGCTCTTCGATTGTGCTAAGGCTTCTCGCACTCGCTCGTTCCACCAAGTTCTCGATATCCTTTTCGGAATCATACTTCGTGTTGTATCCTTTTTAACCGATCATCCCCATCGACGGACGTAATCTCCTTTCCTCCGTCTACAATGTGAATGACCTCTCGGGGTGTTTCTCTATGTGGTCGTACTCGACTCGGAGAGTGGCCGAGCTACGCGCCATCTCTTCCATCCTTTTCGCCATTCGAGCGATCGTGTCGTCTTTTCCCGAAGCCGCCTTCTCATCGCCCGGCTCCTCTCTTCGCGGCCGCAGGAGCACCTTGCGAAGCCGATGAAGCTCGTGTCTCAACCATGTTGATTTCTCGCGTATTCGTCGTCCATGAATTCCGATGAATCAATCTCGTCTCCGAACTTTTCTTCTCTTTCTTTTGCCAACCGCTCTGATATCGGTTCTCAACTTTTCCATGGCATCTTCTAGCGGGCTTTCGTGTGTCTTCGTGGTTGTCGTGCGATACCGCCGGTCCCCTTCTCACGAGTCCCCTTCATCGCGGTAGCACTTTCTTCGCATTCAAGTCTCCCGGCGAGACTTTCTTCTCGGCCGTCGTTTCAATCTCAACTCGCCCGCAGTGGGACGCCATACCATCCTTCTCGGCACAGGAGGTCTAGGGACCGCATGGTCTCGTCGGCCAAATGCTCGGAAGGTGGTATCCTCCCTAATCCGTAATCCCGAGACGACAACAAAGCGGACTAGCCTTCATTCTTTTACTTGGCTTTTCTCGTCATGATGACGGGTTCTACTCGGGGCCCAAGACGGGATTCGACCGGCACCCGCCCTATCCTCCGTAGAATTTCCGATACGGGCGCTTTTCCTTCTTCGCTAACTTTTCTACCAAAGTTTGCATACGAGCAAACGGCGTAGTTCTAGCTTCTTTTCTGCGCTATCGTTGTAATATGCGGTCGTGGTAATGTGGCAAAGAATCTTGCGAATATTTTCTTCATCTTCTGCGGCGAGAGGGGATGAAACCCGCTTCCTCCCAAGAGTGGTATGTATTCAGCAACGTGTGTATATTCCGTAGCTTCGGAATTTCTTCTAGGAAAGCAATTTCAGCAGACTTCGGCTTCTTTAGCGATCCTTCTATTTCTGTTTCTTCTTCGGGTCTTCGTTAGTGACTGAATCTTCGAACCGGACCCGATTTCGAAAACAAGGTCTTACAGAAGATCCGTACCCTCCACGGTAACATGTCCATCATAATCTCGGATTTCTTTCCCTTCGATTCGGCAAAAGCTCTGGGCAAGTGCGTAAACAACTAGACCAAATGGGGGTAGAAAGAACAGTCCTCCCGTGGACATCAGCATTCCTCTTAGTCGGATCCTTCGCAGAGGAGGGAATTCTTGGGCCGACCTAAGGTCGAACTCAAGCAACGGCTCTTCAGCCTTCGTATACCTTGTTCATCAGCTGCAAAGAGGGAGACGTTGGTGATCTCGACGTTCGTGTTTTCAAATCCTCGTCCAAATCGGATGATTCCATTGTCGGCAACTCATCCTTATGCATGCCGAGGTCCAATCCATCGGTGAAGGAGAAAATCGCCTGGGGCTTCCATTTCGCAGTAGGTAGATTCTCGGTCGTCGATCCCAAGTTATGCTTCTTTTCTTTAGACGAAAAGAAAGGAATCGAAAAGAGTCCGAACTCATTCATGTTCATGTATTTATAAGAAGGAATCACTTATTAAAAGAATCACTTATTAGAGGGTTTGTTTATTTAGAACGGAGTGTTCAAAGGTGTAGAGAAGGTAAGGAATCCGAATCGGAGTTGGAAAGGAAAAGAGAGTCTTAAGCAAGACTTCGACTCGAAGGATCACTCCTAAACTAACACCTATCGGGTCCACCCCACCTCGAAATGAGGTAAAAGGATCTCTAACCTCTCCGTTTAGTGGGTGTCTAAACAAAGGGCTCCTAAATCCGAGAGAATGTTGGTTATACTTGTTCAAGGTAGAAATGAACATAAGATTCCAACGGAAAGAAGGGTAGTTCGATCCATAAGGGACATGGATACACTACCGATTTTTGAAAGCGTAACTATTCGATTAAAATGGAGAGAGGAACTATTCCTCACGGAGTCGCCGTAAATATGTCGCACTATTTTTAGGTTATGTGTTTTATTTTGAAAAGGGAGTCGCCTACGTAAATTGTCTGCGAATTTTTAATTTAATTTAAATAAATAATTTAGAAAGTAGTATTTGATTTTGAAAATAATTTTAAATTTGAAAATTTTAAGATATGAAATCAAACCGATCTCACATCCCGAATAGTTAGCAATACGTAACTGAACGAAGTACAA
>JAKZJZ010001370.1:0-28524 GCA_022702705.1 Papilionanthe hookeriana x Papilionanthe teres
CTATAATAGATCTAAGTGATCCAATAAGTTCATTATAAAATGTTTGAATAATTAACCAATTTGGTAAAGAATGATGAGGATTTTTTCTTAATAGTTTTTTAAATCTTTCCCATGTTTCATAAATTGTTTCTCCATCAAATTGCATAAATGAAGTAATATCATATATTAATTTAGCAGTTTTAGAAGGAGAAAAATATTTAGCAAGGAATTTTTGTGCCATATCTGCCCAAGTTTTAATAGAACAAGTTGCTAGTGAGTTATGCCATATCTTTGCTTTATCTTTTAAAGAAAAAGGAAAGAGCTTAAGCCTAATAGCATCATCAAAAACATTTAAAGGTAGTATAACAAGTTATAAGTTTGGATCCTCATTTGGTGTTCCTCGAAATTAATTATTTTGAACCATTTGAATAATAGAAGGTTTAAGCTCAAAAGAATTAGCATCTACAGCGGACATTTGAATACTGATATAAAGTTCATCAGCTGTAGGGTTTGCATAGTCCCTTAATGGTTTATAAACATTTCGTTCATTAATTTCTATTGGATTTTGATTATTGTTATGTAAGTTAACTATTTCTTGATATTTTTCAATTTATTTTCCTTTTCTAATTCTTTTAACAGTTCCTACTAATTCAGAATCAAAAGGTAATAATCCTTCAGATCTAGAACTACACATAAAAATAAAATAAAATCTTTTTGGTATTTTTGGTTTTATAAATGTTTTAATATTTTTTTATTATATTTTTTAATATTTTTTAAATAAAAAAATGTGTATAAAATATTTTTAATATGAGAAATCTAAAAATTGTCTTTTCATTTTTCTTATCTTTCCCCGGCAACGGTGCAAAAAACTTGAATCGTGATTTTAAATATACTTAAAACTATAAGAATTCGACACCACTACTAGAAGATATAAATCCTCGGCAACGACGCTAAAAACTTGAACCAACCTTTACGAATGTCAGAATTTATGAATTTATATTTAAATTTTTATATAATTTTTGTAAAAGTCACAATTTCAAACGCAAGTATACATATCGTTTCAAGTAATAAATGACTCTATTGGAGTCCTGGTTATCGATCTCACAGGGAAGATTAAGCGAAAATTAATTTAAGAAATATATTAGATTTTTTAATTAAAGTAATTACTATTTTTATTTCTTATCAAAATTCAGATTTTTAAGTTTAATTAAATTTCTACTAAAAGCAAATAAGTGTCGGCATATTTTTAGGTTGTGTTGTATTTTAAAAGGGGGTCGCCTAACAGAAGTTGTCGGCGAATTTAAATTTTAAATTTGATTTAAATATATATATAATTTAGAAAGTAGTAATTGACTTTGAAAATAATTTTAAATTTGAAAGTTTTAAAATATGAGATTAAACCGATCTCACATCCCAAATAGTTTATATAAATGAGCACCGCACCACAAACCGTGTATCTATCCCTAAGGATAGACACCGCTCGAGGGTGGGGCTCGATCAAATAAACTAGAAGTTTTGTGACATCCGTTTGGTCCGCGAACCAATTTTATAAGCCGACAAATTCCCCGCTTAATATGAAAGTATTAAACGGGGTTTATATTACTCGGGTTCTTTAAAATTCCCTATAAGGGCAAGCCCCTATAGTTAATTACATCTTAAGTGACGGGAATCACCTAAGAAAACTCTCGATAATAACCAATAATTCTGCTCTCAAGAATTTCAAAGTTTAAGGTTTTCAAAGATTGAATTTTGGAATTTCAATAGGGAATGGATCAAATTTGGAACATTTTTGTTTTGTGAATCCGAAGGAAGAAAAGTAGGAGAAATCACTGATTCGAAGTGAACTTCGGTAATTTCCGACTATCCTATTGTTTGGCTTGAATTTAGGAAAGTCCTAATGTTTATTTAGTATTTCAATCTTGCTAATTTTAATTAATTAGGGCTTATATTTGTATGATAAAATCAAACAAATAGCATCAGAAGATGTGAGGGTTTATTGTCGTATCGGACGACTACCTCGGAATCCTAAGACCGGTTAGGGCTTAATTTGCAATGCAAATGCCTAACAAAGAGGTTGAGGATTTATGTTGCATTAGGCAAGCTACCTCGAAGTCCTATGGCTTTGTTGTTTAATTCTAAGAAGGTTTTGCTGAAGTAGGTTCAAGTTTTGTTGATGACGATGGCCGTGCTCGCCCACCATGCTCCAAGCTCCTTGTTGTTGCAGAGGTTTAGTTTTAGAAATCATAAATCGAGAGATGAGAAAAGTGTTTTGGTTTATAGAAGTCTTAATTTCCAAGTGTTTTGTATTTTGATTAAAACAAATCTTAAAGTTGATTATAACGACACCGGTTAAGATCCCACGGTTCCATCCTTCCGCATCATTATTTTTATCGGATTCACTTAGTCCGGATGAATTTGCTAAACTCAACCGAATGAGTTCCACACTTTCATTTAGACCGTGGGAAATCCCGTTATCAACACGTAGGTTAAATCATCCGAGGTATTCCCGATCATCCAACAGGACGTTTTAATTTAGTTGCAATCGTAGTTTTGTGTTCCGTTTGTGATTAAATTTTGAGTTGTTTTATATTTTGAAATGTTGTGGCGGTGAATTTTATCTTGCAATGACTTTTAACTTAGTTTTGGTTTCGGCTTTAGGGACTATCCTAAAGGTGTGGGTTTTCATGCAACAGCTTGTTTTATCATGCAAGAAAAGTAAAGTGCATCTGCAATAAAGTAAATTGCAGGGAAGTAAATTACAAGAAAGTAAATTGCAATAAAATAAAAGCGTACCTGGAGGGTCTTCCCGTCATCCCAAGCTACACTTAAAACACAATTAGAATATTTAAGCAAGTTCCTAGGTAAAGCTAAAGGAAAGGTTATGGTTTTCTACCAAATTCCTAATCCTATAGCTAGTCATCTCCTATGACGTCTAGGTTCTTTGTGTTTTTGTTTGAGGACGATTTTCTTCATCAAAGAACAATTAAGTCCAATTGTTCTTATAAATATCCTATCATATTGAGGAAGTGCTTAAGAAGAATCTTAAACATCTTTTCAATATTTCTAGGATTGTTTTAAGTCCAAATGAATTAATTATATAAATGAATCAATCGTCCGAGGTTTTCAAGTTTTGTTAACTTGCCCAGTGAATTAAGACATTTGAATATCTTATGAGTGAAGTAGCACTTCATTTAATGTTTCATTTAGGAGTTATAATAATCAAAGCTTTCAAGGGTAAATTAGTATTTAAATGATTTGATTTAAGTTAAAAAGGTTGCTTTATATTTAATTTCTTTTATGTCTTAGGTGACGTTATATTTAATTCAATTTAATTTAATTGAGTTTTAATTTAACTTAATTTAATTTAATTTGATTTGATGTTTAATTAATTTGATTTGATTTAATTTAATTTAATTATTTAATTTAATTTAATTTAATTTAATTGTTTAATTTAATTTAATTTAATTATTTAATTTAATTTAATTTAATTTAATTGTTTAATTTAATTTAATTTAATTATTTAATTTAATTTAATTTAATTTAATTTAATTTAATTTAATTTAATTGTTTAATTTAATTTAATTTTATAATTTTAATTGAGATTTTAAAAGAGTTTAATGATTTAATTAAGTCTTTTAATATTTTAAATTTGAGTTATCATTTTTAATTAAGAGTTAAATGTTAATGATATAATTAGTTTAGGGATTTTTTAAATTAAAGAATAAATCTCTTCCTAATAAATATCCCTTATTTTAATAATTCCAATTTTATTATTCTTCCAAATTTAATCTATTATTTAATTAAAGTTTAATTATTTTAAAATTTGTTTAATGAGTTTCTACCCTTTAATTATTTAAATTTCAATCATCCAAATCAGATTAAGATCAAATGTTTTACTTATTGATTTTTTTATTAAACCTAAAGTTTTAATTAAGGGTTGAAAGTTTAATTACCATTTTACCCCTTAAGCTTAATAATTTCATAACTCACTAAATTGAACTTAAATGAACTTGAAATTTTTATGTGACTTCACTCATATGTAAATAAAGACATGAGAGGAGAAAATGTGATTTTTCTGTATTTAATTTATTTATATAATTATTTTTGGTGGAAAATAGAGATTTTCAAGGAAAATTTGATAACATGACCAAAGGAAAGTTTCTGTCCTTAAGAAAATTAGGGGACATTTCTAATGACCAGAGAAGCACTTGGACCAATTTTGGTGATTTTTTGAATTATATTATTTTTATTATAATTATTTTGAGTTTTGGAGTGTTAATTAATTTAAAAATAAAATAAATGTTGAAAAATGGATTTTATATTTTTCAAAAATCTCTCTGATATCAAGGAAACCAGAGAAACAAATTTTGCAATTTTCTGATTTTTCTATGATTTATTATAATTATTTTAGTGAAAATGCTAGAAAATACATTTTTTTTAATTTTAAAATTACCCTAGGGCTTTAAAATTCAATATCTCACTAAATAGACCTAGGAAAAATGTGGGATTTGTTCCTAAGTGATTAAAATTCAAAATGTGACATTTTGGTGAATTTTATTATTTTTGTGATTTTTATTATTATTATTTTTTTATTTTTTAATTATTAAAAATATTAAAATATTATTAAAAATCAACTTTTTTAGAAAATTGAAATTTTAATTTTCTTAGGTTCCCCTAATATCAGAGAGGCTCCAAAACCAATTTGGTGAATTTTTGAAAAGTATTTTAAAAGTTATGAATTTTTAAAGCTTAAAATGGCTAAGCGACTTAATCAACCCAATTAGTGGGGCTAACCAAGTCCAATTGACCTCAAATTTTTATGGTGGGTTCCTCTGATCCTAAAGGTCAGTGGAGAATTGATTTCAAGTCAATTTGATGCCTGGTTAATTCCAATTAATTAAAGACCTATTTTGGGTGTTTAAGCCAATTAGGGTTGTTTTAAATGAACTAAGTCAAAACCTATTTTTCCTAGGGTTCTCTGGTCATAAGGAACATCACCAAATTTTCCTAGAATTTATTTCATAACATGCTATTTACTGGAATTAAAATACTCAAAACGAGTGACTCGAACTTGTAAAATCAAGAACTCTTCATAGGATGGCCTCGACTTTGGAAAATTCAGGGAATATTCCCAAATTCGGAGGCTTCAAAAGCCCTATGGTCTCATGCCATGGTGAATTGTATGCATGCATGGAGAATTAAAACAATGCAGAGAGTAAATAAATTATAAAAAATAAAATATTTGATGAAATTAAGTGATTTCTTTTCCACATTATTCTCCTCTCTTCACCGAGCAAGAGGGTATTTTTATTTTATTTTTCTCGATTTTTCTACACGGAGATATGAATTTTTGAAGTTTAGGGAATTAAATAAATTAGAAAATCCCTAATTTTCTACTTATCCGAGTCGGCGCCGCCGCATCCTCGGCAGCCTCCGAAAGGCCACGCGGCGCGCTCCCATTCGACGCCGCCACCCGAGTCGACGGCCGGGCCCCGCGGTTCTCGTACCGTCTCCCGGTCCGACGCGATCCCGGCCGTCCGTGCGCGCGTGTATTGAATGGACGGCATCCGTTCATCGTCCCCAAGTGTTCTCACCCGAGAGCCGTCCACACTAAATCCCTAAGATCTCACTCGATTCTCAATGGACTTTTACGTTCTTATACTCTATGGATTCGTCTTGAAGAGACGAACACATCTATACGGTTAACATGCATTGAAATTAAAGCATTTGAAATGGAGAATCTCCAGAAGTTCGGGATGAAGAGTTAGCTCATACCTTGGCTCAGAGATGTGTGGCTTCAATCCGAGAGTTGTTGCACCTTCGATCGGGTCCCGACGAAGCTCCGCATGAAGTCTCCCGGTCCGTGAATTGTCCGGATATGATTTCGACCAAGCCCGATCACAAAGCTTGGAGGTCGGAGCAACCGGGTGGCCTCGGAGATGGGGCTTTTGATGGTGGACACCTTCTCTGGTCCGGTGAAGGTGTAGAGCCAATCAATTCGGGAATTGGCTCACCGTGGAGAAGTGTCCCGGTTTTGGGTGGAATTTCAACTCCGAAATCGAGCTTACGGAGGAGAAATGGCAGGGGATTTCACCTGGGATCAAGTGCTCTAAGGATGGAGAAGGGTCCGGAACAATTTTGCGCAGTTTTGGCAAGGTTTGTGCTTCTTCTCCTTCATGGCCGAGAGGGGTGGAGTTTAAACAGAGTTGGCTCGGGGGCCTCCCTGTGGAGTTAGGGCTTCGGGATCGACCTGCTTCGGTGAGGAGAAGATCAGCCATGGTAGCCACTCGGGATGGGGCGACTCGAGCAAGTGAGAATTTCAATGTTGGCTCACATGCGAGCTCTCGGCCATGGTGTTTTCCGGCGGCCCGGTGGCCGCCGGCTGTGCAATGGTCACCATCTTGGTCGAGTGGGTCGTGGCTGGGGTTTAGTGTAGGCAATTGGCAAATGCCATGTGTAAAGTGGTTGAATCAAAGTAGAAAGGGAAGGGGCCATTTTAGCTTATTTTGGTCAACCCATGCAAATGGGTTGGGTGCACCTCCCCAAGACTCGGTTTTGGGCCGAGGAGGTCGTGGGTCAACCTCCCATGTGTGGTGAAGTCTCCATCAAGGATTAGGTGGCAAAGCATGGTTTAGAGTGTGACATGCTTAAGGTAAAAAAGGCTTAAGGGAGGCTTAAGAAAGATCCCCCTCTTCTTGCCATAAATGGACTAATGACAAGTCAAAGCCCTCATGGCTTCATGTGGCTTGAGAATGGCTTGTTCATGGCTCCATTTGGCTTGGGAAAAGGTTGGCTTATTTCATGAAAAAGGGTTTTAGAAATATTTGGCATTTAGGGGGTAATTTGAAATGTGGCTTGATTTGGAATGGTTTAATTGATGATTTTGCAACTTAGGGGTGATTTTGATCAAATGGATGATGAGGGGAAGTGTCATGTGGGCTTTAGGATGATTTGGGCTTTTGAATTTCAAGGAAATGGGCTTTTAGGAGGGTTTAAGGGATGGGCCCTTAAGTTTAAAAATGAATTTATGGATGGGAATTTTGTAAAGAGGTTGGGCCAAATAATTGTTGGGTTTAGCTCATGGATGTGTCATGAGTGATTTGAAACAAATTGGGGGTGATTTGGATTTGAATTGGGTTGAATTTGGGTTAGGTTTGGGTTTAGGTCAAAAATGGGCCTTTTGACCTTGGGTTGAGTTTGAGTGGGACTTGGGTTCAAATTTTGGGCAAATCATGTTAGGGTTTTGTTTTTGGGAATGTTAAGGAAGATTTAGAAAAGATTTGAGGTTAATTGGAGTTGAATTGCGTGAGTTTGGGTTAAGTTTCGGGTCATGGGTCCAAATCGGGCTTTAAGGCCAAAAGTGAGATTGGATCCAAATGTCAATCAAATTGGACTTGGATTTGGTCTAAATTGGTATTGGGAATGTTGAATTGAAGTTTAGAATTGAATTGGACCAGAATTTGGGTCAATTGGATAGGTTTGGTTTAACATCGGGTTCACTTTGGGTTAAAATGGGTCAATTTGGGGTTTTGACACAAGTAGGGTAAATTGACAAAATTGGCCCATGGTGTAGTTGGACAAAATGAAATTGGGAATATTTAGGATTTTCTGGAATTTTCTGGGAATTTTCTGAATTTTTGGACTTTTAGGCCAAGAAGGGTATTTTGGGTATTCGGAGGGTATTGGGGGTATTTTTGGAATCTTTGGTATTTTTGGGTATGGATGATCAATTTGAGTGATGTGGAGATGTTTGGGATTGATTTTGGAAAATTTTGGGTAATTTGGAAATTTTGCAAAAATTCGGGTAATTTCAGCGGTTTTGGTAGTTTAGTAGAGTGTAGGGTCTCGGGGTCAAAAATCGAAAATTTGGGAAATTGAAGATTGGGTGAATTTAGGTGGAAAGAAATCATTTTGGTTGAGCCATGAAACCATTTCAAGCCCATATGAGCCATGAAAGGACTCATTTGAGGCATTCACTACGTTGTTCCTAACCCTCTTACCAAGGGCTTAGGGGTTAAGGACCATCCATGTGAATCACCTACATGAGTCGGAGGTTAAGTTGGGTATGGGTGTGGTTTTAGGAAGTGTGTGGAAATGTAGTGTGTAAGTGTAGTGTAAGTCAGCCCCTTCACTGCACTGAGCCACCTGTAGGCGCTCTAAGGCCAAAGAGTCCTATAGAACTCATCCTTTAAACTTCCACATTCGATTTCAACCCTCTAGGTGATTAGGGGTCTATAGTCAAGTTTGTGGAGTTTGCAGGGAGTTTAGAAGTGGTTTGAATTTCTAAAAGGCGGGTCCCAATTCTAGTCCTCTAAGATAGTCAAAAGAAAAAGCCTAAGGCTAGATCCTAAGCACTAAAAAGAAGAAGGGAAGACCTCATCAAAAATGAGGTCAACAAATGGACCCCCAATAGGTGTGGTGAGCCGACGGAGCACACCGCGCGTATTGGTGTTGACCGAAGCGATCAACAAAACCAACACGGATGTCCAAGTGACGAACTTAGACGAAGCGAAGAGTTTTGCTGGGGAGTGTCAAGTATATCTCCGGAACCGGAGATTCTCGAACTCTCACCTGGGAAAGGAAAAGGAGGTAAATCCCAAATCACATGACCTCGGGAATTTCGATTTAGATTTTATTTTGTTTTAGATTTTTATGTGTGAGTTTAGATTTCAACTTGGAGTTTTTTTTTTAGATCAAGTTTTGTCAAAATTAATTTGAGGGATTCGATTTGAAATGAAAATTGGAGTTCCGAGGTTTTAGATGTAACATCTCCAACCTCGAAAGAAAATCGAATCGATTAGATTGAATCGTTGCAATGAGAAGAGATCTCGGAGCAAAGTGGTGTTGGATGTAAAATCCTTAACCTCAAGAGTTTGATTTTTGATGTATTTCATCGCAATAGGAAAGAATCCTAAAGCAATGCAGCTCTCGGATGTAAATCCTCAACCCAAAAGTTTGAATTTTGATGTATTTCATTGCAATAGGAAAGAATCCTAAAGCAATGCAGTCTTGGATGTAAAATCCTCGACCCAAAAGTTTGAATTTTGATGTACTTCAAGGCAACAGGAAAAGAATCCTAAAGCAAGGCAGTCTTGGATGTGAAATCCTCGACCCAAAAGTTTGAATTTGATGTATTTCGATGCAACAGGGAAAGAATCCTAAAGCAAGGCAGCTTGGATGTAAAATCCTCGACCCAAAAGTTTGAATTTTGATGTACTTCAAAGGCAATAGGAAAAGAATCCTAAAGCAATGCTAGCTTGGATGTAAAATCCTCGACCCAAAAGGTTTGAATTTGATGTATTTCGAATGCAATAGAAAAGGATCCTAAAGCGGTACAGTCTGGATGTAAAATCCTCGACCCAAAAGAGTTTGATTTCGATGTATTTCAAGGCAATAGGAAAGAATCCTAAAGCAATGCAGCTTGATGTAAAATCCTCGACCCAAAAGAGTTTGATTTGATGTATTTCAAAGGCAATAAGAAAGAATCCTAGCAAAGGCAGCCTTGGATGTAAAATCCTCGACCCAAAAGAGTTTGATTTTGATGTATTTCAAAGGCAATAGGAAAAGAATCCTAAAGCACAGGCAATCTTGGATGTAAAATCCTCGACCCAAAAGAGTTTGATTTGATGTATTTCAAAGGTACATAGGAAAAGAATCCTAAAGCAGTGCAGTCTTGGATGTAAAATCCTCGACCCAAAAGATTTGAATTTGATGTATTTCAGTGCAATAGGAAAAGAATCCTAAAGCAGTGCAGTCTTGGATGTAAAATCCTCGACCCAAAAGAGTTTGATTTTGATGTATTTCAGTGCAATAGGAAAGAATCCTAAAGCAAGTAGTCTTGGATGTAAAATCCTCGACCCAAAAGAGTTTGATTCGATGTATTTCAAAGGCAATAAGAAAAGAATCCTAAAGCAGTGCAGTCTTGGATGTAAAATCCTCGACCCAAAAGAGTTTGATTTTGATGTATTTAAGTGCAATAGGAAAAGAATCCTAAAGCAAGGTAGCTTGATGTAAAATCCTCGACCCAAAAGAGTTTAATTTTATTTGATTGATATTCGATTCGAGATCCGAAGAAATCGAATTTGAATTCGATCGAGACTTGAAGCCCGGAAAGATTGAATTCGGAAATTTGGAAATTTGGAAGGATGAGTTTGAACTCGATTGAAATTTGATTTAAGATTTGATTTGAATTTGGAAGATCAAGTTCGAAACTCGATCGAGATCGGATTCGAAATTTGATCGAGAATTCGATTTGGAATTTGTAAAGATGAAATTTGATTTTCAAGTTCGGAAGGATGGAATTCGAGATTTGTGTTGATTTCGTTTATCTTTTAATGGTTCAAATTTTATTTTATTGTTTATTTAATGTTCATGTGAACTTGGTGTTTGTCATTTTTCGATTTTTTTTTAGAAAGTTTTCTTTTATTCTCTTTTTTTTGTTTTATTTCTTTTTCGTTCTTTCGTTCGAAGTTCATTTAACTTTAATGGCGTTTCCCAATCAATTTGCACAAAAGAGGTGAAGGCCAAAAACGTGACATGGTCACTTTCATTCCAATCATGTTGAAAATACATCATACAACTCGATCCGAAATATATCTCATACAATCCATGTGACTCAAAGCTGATCGTGTATGATCTTTGCTGATCCATCAAAAGAATCATCCGTCAAAAATCCATGTCCGAATAAGTGAGGTACATGGTCAATAACATCACCTTCCAAGCCATCCTCGGCAAGGATGCCGACCGGATGTACGTCGGAGGTGTGATATTTCCCATGTAACTCACGACTCGTAAGGCCGAGGTTCTCTAGCTCCGGGTCCGGTCGGAAATGGTAAGGTATTTTGTCGTCGTCCATCCTCCCGAAAGTAACCGAGATTCGCTCCACCGGCACCCCCGGTATGCAATGCTTTGCGATATCTCGCTCCGTTACCTCGCAAGTATCATGACGGAACCCACCGAGTAAAGGTATCTTTACCGGCCCTCGAACTCACCCGGCCTCGCTATCCGGAGGTCGCATCCGAACATGATGTTACACTCATTCAAGAAAGAGACCGTGCGTAAAGGTCCGACGAAGTCGTGGTGATCAATATGTGGGGGTATGCAGTCACCTCGTTTCGTAGATGTTGATAATGCAGCCTATCGGGTATGCAATCCGTCGGCAGTACTCTCCATGTTATCAATCTTTTTACCATTCTCTTGATAACCGATGGCATCGGATCTACTCGCCCATGACGGAGTATTCCCGTGGGTTTCCCTTCCCGTCTTCAAAGAAAGTCGTAGCAAGCATCCGCATCGTATCGTGATTCTTCCTTTCCCCGGCATCCATCTCCGGGTTCCGAGTATGTGTTTTCCCTCGGCGGCTCGCTCGGCCCATTCTCTTCGTATCCCGGATACAATCCACGATTTGTCGTTGTTCATACTCTCGAGAATACGTCGGTGTGTAGCTCGAGGCCTTCTAGTATGTTGATTCTTCTTCCTTTAATTCTCTCGAAGTATTCGAAAGTTTTCTTTTCAACATTCTCGCATTCTCTCCAGCTCGTATTCGGAATGATCCGCGATGGCGAGGCCTTGTGACATATTGTGGGATATATGGTTCGATCCCTTCACGTTCCCCCGCATACCTCGGCTCCTCGTGGATGATGTCCGTCGGGACATCCCCCGGGTTGCTTCGCAACAAGGTCATGCATTACCGGTGGTTCTATCCGGTGGCGTGGTAGCCTTCTTTCTTCCGATCTTCCGGAGATTTCCCCGGTTCTTTCGTTATTCTAGGAGCCGGCCTCCTTTCTTCGTGTTCCCGGTGAACCGGTGTCCTCGAAGTGTATGTGCCGGCATTAGCAATTGTCTCGTCGCGCCGGTCCGCGCCTAGTTTTGTTAACATCTTACGTGATACGGCGATTCTTATTCCTTCGTTGCGCTGGCCGCGAGAGTAGCCCTCCGAACTTCTGAATCTCGGCGGCGCGGCGCCGACAAGCTCGCCCTCCGCCGTAGCGACTACGGACTTCATTTTCTTGTCTTCTTCGCGTTTGCTTTTCTTTTCGTTGTTGGATTGGTGGCTTGGGCCACCCACTTTCATCACTCGTCTCGCCCGGCAGTTCTTCTCGCTAACCGGGACCCGCTCACTTTCCTCGTACCGTAGGCCCGCTCGGTGCGAAATCCGAGTCAATCTCGATTATCGCTCCATCTTTCACCCTCTTTTCATCGAGTGCAAGGCTTACGCCATTCTTAAAGTTCGAGACCAACCGCCCGTTCGACATTTCCCCGCGAAAAGACAAGGAAAAGGATCGTGGGTCGTACTAAGAACAAGAACATTAAGAAAATGTTTATTAAAGAGATTCTTTTTTATATAAATTTTTTTATTTTCAAATTTAACGTGAATGAAGTAGAATAAGATCAGGAAAGGGATTTTGATTTGGAAAAGAAAACGAGGAAAACTTTATTATCATGATTTTATTTATTTTAGCACATTTTATTATTTTTGGGTTCGGACCCAATCATAAGTAATTACTTCACCCGTGTTTCTTAGGGATGAAGAATTCATTTCTTCGAAACATCGAGTAACGTAATATTTTTTCAAGTATCGTCCGTCGATCGGAAGCATATGTCGTTCTCCCCGGCAATTCACTAGCCGGTAGGAACCTCCCGAGTATACCGCTTCAACCACAAACCGGTCCTTCCCAAGTGGGTTCAAATTTTCCTCCTATCTTGCGTGTGCAAGAATAGTCTCTCGAGAACGAGAACTAAGTCACCAACTTCAAAGTTCTCGCGGACTCGCTTTGTCATGGGCTTCGAACCATTTTAGCTTCGGTATAGTTCTAAATTCTCGTTGCGCCGCAAGTCTTTTCCTTCCAAGCTTTCTAATTCTTCGAGTCGTAGTCCGGCGTTTTCTTCGTCGTGATCTTGTTTGCAACCGCAATTCCGAGTGAAGGAAGCCGAACCTCTAAAGGTAACACTCGCCTCGGACCCATACACCGCAGCGTAAGGTGTAGCTTCGAGTAGGAGTTCGAAGGTCGTCCGCAGGCCCATAAGGCTTCTAACAATTTCTCGTGCCAATTTCTCTTATTATCGTCCAAGGTTTTCTTTAAGATTCGAACGAGAGTTTTATTAAAAGCCTCGCCGAGACCGTTTGCTCTCGGGTAGTAAATTGTCGAGTATCGCCAGCCGATTCCGTGTCTCCCGACAAAATTGTTGATTTGTGTGCTTCGAATGCCGACCCATTATCCGAGATGATCCCGCGCGGCACTCCGAAACGGTAGACAACTTGGTTCTCGAAAACCGCAAGCACGTGGTGTGCTTTCACTTCTCTAAGTGGAACTGCTCGCCCACTCGGAAAAGTAATCCGTAGCCGCAAGAATGAAACGATGTCCTTTCGAAGATGGTGGTTCTATCGACCCACTATATCCGTGCCCCAACATTCAAATGGCCACGACGCAATTGTCTGGTGAAGCACATTCGGAGGTCGGTGTAGAACCACTCCGTGCACTCGCATTGGTGACAGCCTCTCGGCGATTTTCATGCGCTCGGTCATCATCGAGGGCCGATAGTACTCCTAGTCTTTTAATTTTCATCTTCATTTTCGGACCCGACCGGTGAGCGCCACGCAGTCCCGAATGTACCTCTTTAACAATTTCACGGCCTCGACCCGCTTAGCACCTTAGCCACATTCGATCAAAAGACCTTCCGTATAATGTGTTGTTTATTAATGCGTAAGACAGCAGTTCTTTTCGATCCGATGGCCGCCGACCTATCGTCCGGTAGCTTTCCCGTTTGCGGTGTAGTTCATCAATGGCCGTCGCCAATCTTCCGTGTTTTCCGTCACCGCCGCAATCGATTCTTTTTCTTTCGTCGATTTGTGTATTGTGTCTATGTCGAGCTCGTGATAGGACCCGACGTCCGCGAACCGACACTTCCACTCGATTCATCTTGCAAACGAGCAAATTCTTTTGCGAGACGAGCTAAAGCATCCGCTAAAGCATTCTCTTTCTAGGAATTTTGTAGATCGTCACATTTGGAATCCGTTCCAACAACTCGTATAGCATACTGGAAGTATTGTTCGAGTCTTGGCTTTAGAATTTTGTATCGTCCGACGATCCGTCGAATGATTAACCGTGAATCCCCGTAGATGTCGATGTCCGTTATCCCCATTCGAATGGTTAATTCCAATCCCGTTATGAGGGCTTCGTATTCCGCTTCGTTGTTCGTACACGGCTCTCGTCAAGTGGTAGGAGTATCTTAACATCCCCCGCTCCGTGTTATAAAGATTAGCCCGATTCCCGCCTTACCGGCACTATCACTTGCGATTCTTCGTCTTTGTGTGCCGAAGATGCTCCGTCAAAATATAATTCCCAACGTCGATCGTCAAGGTCTTCTAGGTTCATTATTTGTTCATCCGGCGTATCGTCATCGAGAGGAGATTCGGCCGCAAAGGGTGTGCCGCGAGGAAGTCCGCTAAGACTTGTCCCTTTACGCACGCAGAGGCACGAAAGTTATATCGAATTGCAATAATATCATCGACCATCCGGCAAGTCCGCCGGAAAGTGTTGGACGAGTCATCAAGTATTGCAATGGATTAAACTTCGAAATCAAGTCGACCTTATGAGAAAGCATGTAGTGCCCGAGCTTTCGAGCGGCGAAGATCGTGGCCAAACAATGCTTTTCAATTGCGGGATACCTTACTTCCGTCGGAAGTAAACGACGGCTTAAGTAAGTAAAGAGCATTTTCTTTACCCTCATCATCGACCCTGCTAACAGTGGCTCCGAGAGAGTCATCTAAAGCCGCGGTGTAAAGTATCACGGTCTACTCCGAGACCGGGGTCGCTAAGACAGGAGGTGTCATTAAATATTGTTTAATGTCTTCGAAGGCCTTCCGGCATTTCTCTTCCCAAATAAATTTGGCGTCCTTTTTAACTAGTGCCGAGAAAGGCCGACACCTACCCGACGAGCTTCGAGATAAAGCGTCGAAGATATGCCAGCTTCCTCGAAAAGATCGTAGTTGTTTTAAGGTTTTCGGGAGGCGGCATTTCTAAGATGGCTTTAATCTTCTCCGGGTCGATTTCAATTCCACGATGTCGGACAACGAATCCTAAGAATTTCCCGGAGGTGACGCCGAAGGCGCATTTTAAGGGATTCATCTTAAGGTTAAATTGTCTTAATCGTTCGAAAACAATTCTCAAATCATACGTGTGGTTTTCCTTTACTTTGCTTTCGATGACGACATCGTCCACGTAGCACTCGACTTGATTGTGGATGAGATCATCAAAAATTCTTGTCATTGCTCTTTGGTAGGTCGCTCCCGCGTTCTTCGGCTCCGAATGGCATCACCGTGTAAAGCAAAATACTCCGATCGGCGTTCGAATGCCGTAAGCTTTTCATCTTCTCGAGCCATTTTTATCCGGTTGTATCCCGAAGATCCATCCATGAACGAGAATATTTCATGTGTCGAAGCAATATCGATCATCGCCCGGAATCGGTAGAGGGAATTCATCTTTTGGACATGCCTCGTTTAAATCTCTCGAAGTCCACACAAATTCCGATCCGACCATTCTTCTTCTCGACCGGCACCACATCGAGCTAACTGTGCTCGGTATTGTTCTTCACGGACAAATTTAGCGTCTATTAGCTTTTTAACTTCGGCTATGACTTGTTGTTCGATTTCTAGACGCATTCTTCCGGGACCTCGTCCGACCGGAATGTAGTAGGATCCACTCCTAGCTTATGGACCGCAACCTCTCGGAGCTAATCCCGGCATTTCATCGTAGCTCCAAGCAAAACAGTCTTTAAATTCCATTAATAACTTGATTATTTCTTCGGAGTCTTCTTTATCGAGTAAGGAGCTAACAAAGGTAGGTCTAGGCTCTTTGTTAGTACCTAAGTTAACTTCCGTTAACTCATCTATCGTGGATTTAATTTCTTCTTCGAATTCTGTGGAGCGTCTCCACTTTGTAAATCTTCGAGTTCGTCCGTAGTTTCCATGCAGCTTTCATTGACTTGCAAGTGAGAACCAAGCAAAATTCAGCATCGTCAACCGACCCTACCGTGCCGAATCCGAGTCCATACTTTGAATCGGGTGGACGACCGGAGTTATTCCATAACTTTTCAAAATGTCGAGATCGGCCTTTCGTCCATCGTCGAGGTAAGAAACCACGTTGAATTAAATTTTGAACACAGGAGAGTACCACTCAAAAGGTAATTCCATTAATTCCCGATGAAGTGACATCTTCGAATTGTACATTATTTTCGGCTTGGAGGAAGAAGCACCGCGTAGAATTCCGATCGGCTTAGCACCGTCACTACGTACCTCTTCGACCTCCATACCCTCGATCTTATTAGAATGGATCGGAGTTAGGGTCATAAGTATGTACGTAGTGGTTAATCTTCTCGTACATTGATTTGTATTCTTCGTTCTTTTCATCTTCGAAGGAGATCTTGTATTGCGGCTTCTTTCGACTTATTGTCGCTTCGCTTCGATTTCTTTTTCTTCTTCGAACTATCTTCCCAATCAACATTGATGGCGGGTTTTCTCTCGTCCAACTCGTCCTAATGTCTCTACCACGGCCTCGTCCCCGCCTCGACCTCGGATGCGAGTCGTGGAGAAACCTTCACCATCTCGCCGAAGGGAGTGGTGAGCGACTCGTTGGACTAGTAACTTCGGTTCTTCGTTGTCCCGAACTTTCTTGCTTCATTTGTTACGTATCTCCGGAGAAGATTGTTTTCTTTGGCGGTGCATAATAAGCCGCATCTTCATGGATCCCAATCTCATGTACGGAGAATGGTCGTAAGTCGCCTTTGATGCACCGTTCCCCTCCATCGTAATATTTCGATGCACCGATGCGCAGATGATGGTACCATCCCGTTTTCATGTATCCATGGTCGGCCCAAGAGAGCGTTGAACGACGTTTCGAATCGATTATATGAAATTTTGCGGTTGTCTTCGCTAAGTCACCGGTTTTCATCGCAGCGTTATCGACCCGAGGGCTCTTTCTCCTTTCCTGGTCGAATCCTCTTAATAACATTTTGTCGGCCTCGAGCTCACGAGCATCAATTTCCAAGTATGCTAGTGTTCGAAGACTCATTATATCGATCGATGCTCCCGGATCCACCAATACTCCGGAGAGCGTAAACTTCCCAATCAGTAATCGAAATGTACAACTGCTCGGTCGTGATCCGCCGTCCCAAGTAGTAGGTCATTGTCCGCGAAGGTAACACCTCGTCGTTCCTTTAACGAGCAAACCTCATCTAAGGAATCTCCGCCATTCGAGCTAAGCAAATTTCCGGATCAAGTAAGGCCTCGATCGAGCTTCCCTCATCTCCTTTCGATAAGATGAGAGCATCGTAAATGCTCGCTTGGCTCGGTAGTTTCCTAAGATGGGCTAGCACGTCGTAGTCCACTTTGTTTCCATGCGTCTCGGCTTCTTCTCGAACGGGTATGTCTTCCGCCGGGGTTGGTTCTTCTCGAACAACCACCCGCTTTCCTTTGTCTTTTGGACCCATTCTCGGAGGTAGAACTTTTCCACTTCTTAAGTTGACTTCGTAATTTCTTCGAATCTAGTGTCGAGTTTGTCGTGTCTCCTCCCGAATCGGAATGACCGGCTCTTCCGGATTATCTTCCAAATCAAGGCTCTAACTCTATCGTAACCGGAGCTCCTCGAAACTCACGAGATAGATCCGTTGCTCGTCGAACTCTCGTAGCCTCCTCGATGGATGCCTTCTTCGTCATTTTGATCGTCGAGATCTTGTATGATTCGAGAATTGTTGTTGGTATCGAAATCGACGCCCGGATTGTCGCTAGTTACGTAATCGTTAGAAACAACCAAAACGTAGCCAACGCCATCACCCTTATCATTATATGATCCCACCGAAGTGAGCAGATAATCATACAAAATCGAGGTTCGAGGGATTTCTCCCCCGAATCGGAAACAACTATCCTCGGATAAGCGACCCCAGTCTAGCCTTAGGAATCTCGGTCCCCTCTTCTTCGTCAATTTTCTTCTTCTCTTCGATTGTCTCCCGTCGAGGTGGTTCTTCTATCGCAAGTGATAGCATCGGCTTAACGGGTCTCGAACTCCGAATCGAAGCTCGCACCGAAGCGGTTCGGATGTTATCTAAAATCTTCTTCGAAGACCTTGTCCAGTGCGGTAGTCCATCCATCGTCGGTTGCATAGGGGTCTATCTGAATGACGGGATCGGCTGAGATAACATCGACGGAACCTCCTTTCCGGGGTTCCTTCATGTACTCCTTCGGGATTGTTATATTTCCTTTCCGAAGGTCGTCGCTCGAGCCAACTTTTGAAGGTAATGCAGTCTTCTATCTCGTGCCCAAGCATCCGATGGTAGGGGCAAAAGTCGGGATCACCTTTCTTGTCGACTTCCTCCGGTCTTTCGGGCTCGGCGACTCGGAAATCCGGAGTTTTCATTAAGCCGCGGAACATCTTCGTACCGCTTCATTTTTGAACGGATATTCTCTCGCTCGAAGCTCCCTCAATGTACGTTGCGGACGAGACGGTTGTTCATACCGCGGAGACGACCGATAGCCGGACCGGGGTTGCCGGTAATTTTGTCGTGGTTGCCGCGGCCGTTCGGTGGTATTTCGCATCGGTTGTTCGCCTTTGTCAACCGCCGCAACGATCCCGGATTTCTTCTCGAAGGTCTTCACCGCTTCTCGCTCGTCCGTCTTGTCGGCAAAACTTAATTGCTTCGCCTCTTCTTGCAAGCTTCCGGCCTTGCTTAACAACTTCTCAAAAGTCTTAATAGTGAATCCTCGAGGAGAAGTGCTATCGGGCCGTGAATGCTTTTAAGCAAGATGCCGACCGCATGTTGTTCTTGCAGCTCGTGGTTCACACTTCATGCTTAAATTTCTCCATCGAAGTATGTAATCCACTAGAGTTTCATTCGGCCTTTGTTTCTCTACCACTAAATCACCTATAGTGATGTGGTGCCGAGCTCCGACAAATCGCTTAATGAAGAGACTCTCTAGCTCCGAGAATGTCTTCACGTAACCGTCGGGTACTCCCGCATACCCGCCGAAGGCGATTCCCGACTGATCGCTAACGAACTCGTCGGAAGAGTAGCGCATCGCTCCCGCCGGCATTGCAACAACCGGCACGAAAGTGTGCAACATGCCGTCGGGGCTCCCGGCTCCGTCGAAGGTCTTAAACAGAGGTGGTACGAAGCCTTTCGGTATCGGACAACGTCGAATTCTTCCGGGTAAGGTCTACCCGTCCGAATGGATGTCCCGTTCTTCGATTGTGCTAAGGCTTCTCGCACTCGCTCGCTCTACCAAGTTCTTGATATCCTTTTCGTGGATCATACTTTCGTGCCGTATCCTTTTTCACTCGGTCATCCCCATCGACGGATGTAATCTCCTTTCCTCCGTCTACGATGTGAATGACTTCCGGGGGTGTCTCTCTATGTGGTTGTACTTCGACTCCGGAGAGTGGCCGCAGCTATGGCCATCTCTTCCATCCTCTTCGCCATTCGAGCGATCGTGTCGTCCTTTTCCCGAAGCCGTCTCTTCATCGCCCGGCTCCTCTCTTCGCAGCTCGCAGGAGCACCTCGAGAAGCCGATGAAGCTCGTGTCTCAACCATGTTGATTTCTCGCATATTCATTGTCCATGAATTCCGATGAGTCGATCTCATCTCCGAACTTTTCTTCTCTTTCTTTTGCCAACCGCTCGGATGTCGGTTCTCAACTTTTCCATGGCATCTTCTAGCGGAGCTTTCGTGTATCTTCGTGGTTGTCATGCGATGGTCGCTCGGGTCCTTTTTCACGAGTCCCCTTCATCGCAAGAAGCACTTTCTTCGCATTCCAGCCTCCCGGCGAGACTTTCTCTCGGGCCGCCGTTTCGACCTCAACCGCCCCGTAGTGGGACGCCACACCATCCTTCTGCAGCAGGCAGGTCTAGCGACCGCATGGTCTATCGGCCAAATGCCGGAAGGTGGTATCCTCCCTAATCCGTAATCCCGATACTACGACGAGCGGGCTAGCCTTCATTCTCTTGCTCGGCTTTTCTATCATGACGGCGGGTTCTACTCGGGGCCCAAGACGGGATTCGACTCGGCACCCGTCCTATCCTTCGTAGAATCTCCGACACGGGCGCTTTTCCTTCTTTGCTAGCCTTTTCTACCAAAGTTTGCAGTCGAGCAAACGGCGTAGTTCTAGTTCTTTTTCGCGGCTATCGTCGTAGTATGCGGGTCGTGGTAATGTGGCAACGAATCTTGCGAACATTCTCTTCATCCTCTGCGGTGGAGAGGGGATGGAACCCGCTTCCTCCCAAAAGTGGTATGTAGTCGAGCAATGGTGTATATTCGGTAGCGGTGTATATTCCGGCAACTCGGAATTTCCTCCAGAAGGCAATCTCAGCAGCTCTCCGGCTTCCCCGGCGATCCTTCTATTTCTATTTCTTCTTCGGGTCTTGTCGCCGACGGAATCTTCGAACCGGACCCGATTTCGAAGACGAAGGTCTTACAGAAGATCCGTACCCTCCACGTGCAATGTGTTTATCATAGCTCCGGATTTCTTTCCCCTTCGATTTGCGTGAAGTCCGGGTAGGTGCGAAACAACTAGACCAGTGGGGGTAGTAAGAACGCATCCTCCCGCGGACGGCAAGATTCCTCCTAGTCGGGACCCTTTCGTAGGGAGGAAACTCTCGGGTCGACCTAAGGTCGAACTCGCGCGTGGTTCCTCGCCTTCGGATACCTTGTTCGTCGCTGCAAAGAGGGAGACGTCGGTGACCTCGACGTTCGTGAGCTGAATCCTCGTCCAAATCGGATGACCCCATCGTCGGGCAAATTCATCCTTATAGACATGCGAAGTCCAATCCGTTGGTGAAGGAGAAAATCAGCTCGGGGCTTCCATTTCGCAAGGTAGACTCGGTTGTCGGTCCTAAGTTATGCTTCTTTTCTTCGAGACGAAAAGAAAGGAATTAAAAAGAGTCCGAACTTATTCTTTGTTCATGTATTTATAAAAAAGAATCATTTGTTAAAAGAATCACTTATTAGAGGGTTTGTTTATTTAGAACGGAATGTTCAAAGGTGTAGAGAAGGTAAGGAATCCGATTCGTAAAGGAAAAGAAAGTCTTAAGCAAGACTTCCCGACTCGAAGGATCACTCCTAAACTAACACCTATCGGGGTCCACCCCACCTCGAAATGAGGTAAAAGGATCTCGAACCTCTCTCGTTTAGGGGTGTCTAAACAAATGGCTCCTAAATCCGAGAGAATGTTGGCTATACTTGTTCAAGATAGAAATGAACATAGTATTCCAACGGAAAGAAGGGTAGTTCGATCCATTAGGGACATGGATACACTACCGATTTTTGAAAGCGAATTATTCGATTATAATGGAGAGAGGAATACTCCTCACGTGAGTCGCCGTAAGTTGTTCGGCATATTTTTAGGTCGTGTTGTATTTTAAAAGGGGGTCGCCTAACAGTAGTTGTCGGCGAATTTAAATTTTAAATTTGATTTAAATATATATATAATTTAGAAAGTAGTATTTGACTTTGAAAATAATTTTAAATTTGAAAGTTTTAAGATATGAGATTAAACCGATCTCACATCCCAAATAGTTTATATAAATGAGCACCGCACCACAAACCGTGTATCTATCCCTAAGGATAGACACACTCGCTCGAGGGTGGGGCTCGATCAAATAAACTAGAAGTTTTGTGACATCCGTTTGGTCCGCGAACCAATTTTATAAGCCGACAAATTCCCCGCTTAATATGAAAGTATTAAACAGTGGTTTATATTACTCGGGTTCTTTAAAATTCCCTATAAGGGCAAGCCCCTATAGTTAATTACATCTTAAGTGACGGGAATCACCTAAGAAAACTCTCGATAATAACCAATAATTCGCTCTCAAGAATTTCAAAGTTTAAGGTTTTCAAAGATTGAATTTTGGAATTTCAATAGGGAATGGATCAAATTTGGAACATTTTTGTTTTGTGAATCCGAAGGAAGAAAGGTAGGAGAAATCACTGATTCGAAGTGAACTTCGGTAATTTCCCGACTATCCTATTGTTTCGCTCGAATTTAGGAAAGTCCTAATGTTTATTTAGTATTTCAATCTCGCCAATTTTAATTAATTAGGGCTTATATTTGTATGATAAAATCAAACAAATAACTTAGAAGATGCGAGGGTTTATTGTCGTATCGGACGACTACCTCGAATCCTAAGACCTAGTTAGGGCTTAATTTGCAATGCAAATGCCTAACAAAGAGGTTGAGGATTTATGTTGCATTAGTGCAAGCTACCTCGAAGTCCTATGGCTTTGTTGTTTAATTCTAAGAAGGTTTTGTTGAAGTAGGTTCAAGTTTTGTCGATGACGATGGCCGTGCCGCCCACCATGCTCCAAGCTCCTTGTTGTTGCAGAGGTTTAGTTTTAGAAATCATAAATCAGGAGATGAGAAAAGTGTTTTGGTTTAGAGAAGTCTTAATTTCCAAGTGTTTTGTATTTCGATTAAAACAAATCTTAAAGTTGATTATAACGACACCTGCTAAGATCCCACTGCTCCATCCTTCCGCATCATTATTTTTATCGGATTCACTTAGTCCGGATGAATTTGCTAAACTCAATCGAATGAGTTCCACACTTTCATTTAGCACCGTGGAAATCCCGTTAAGCAACACGTAGGTTACATCATCCGAGGTATTCCCGATCATCCAACAGACGTTTTAATTTAGTTGCAATTGTAGTTTTGTGTTCCGTTTCGTGATTAAATTTTGAGTTGTTTTATATTTCGAAATGTTGTGGCGGTGAATTTTATCTTGCAATGACTTTTAACTTAGTTTTGGTTTCGCTTTAGTGGACTATCCTAAAGGTGTGGGTTTTCATGCAACAGCTTGTTTTATCATGCAAGAAAAGTAAAGTGCATCTCGCAATAAAGTAAATCGTAGTGAAGTAAATTGCAAGAAAGTAAATCGCAATAAAATAAAAGCGTACCTGAGGGTCTTCCCGTCATCCCAAGCTACACTTAAAACACAATTAGAATATTTAAGCAAGTTCCTAGTAAAGCTAAAGGAAAGGTTATGGTTTTCTACCAAATTCCTAATCCTATAGCTAGTCATCTCCTACGACGTCTAGTGTTCTTTGTGTTTGCTTCGAGGACGATTTTCTTCATCAAAGAACAATTAAGTCCAATTGTTCTTATAAATATCCTATCATATCGAGGAAGTGCTTAAGAAGAATCTTAAACATCTTTTCAATATTTCTAGGATCGTTTTAAGTCCAAATGAATTTAATTATATAAATGAATCAATCGTCCGAGGTTTTCAAGTTTTGTTAACTCGCTCAGCTGAATTAAGACATTTCGAATATCTTATGAGTGAAGTAAAGCACTTCATTTAATGTTTCATTTAGTGAGTTATAATAATCAAAGCTTTCAAGGGTAAATTAAGTATTTAAATGATTCGATTTAAGTTAAAAAGTCTGCTTTATATTTAATTTCTTTTATGTCTTAGGCGACGTTATATTTAATTCAATTTAATTTAATCGAGTTTTAATTTAACTTAATTTAATTTAATTTGATTTGATGTTTAATTAATTTGATTTGATTTAATTTAATTTAATTATTTAATTTAATTTAATTTAATTTAATTGTTTAATTTAATTTAATTTAATTATTTAATTTAATTATTTAATTTAATTTAATTTAATTTAATTTAATTTAATTTAATTGTTTAATTTAATTTAATTTAATTATTTAATTTAATTTAATTTAATTTAATTTAATTTAATTTAATTTAATTGTTTAATTTAATTTAATTTAATTATTTAATTTAATTTTAATTTAATTTAATTTATAATTTTAATCGAGATTTTAAAAGAGTTTAATGATTTAATTAAGTCTTTTAATATTTTAAATTTGAGTTATCATTTTAATTAAGAGTTAAATGTTAATGATATAATTAGTTTAGGGATTTTTTAAATTAAAGAATAAATCTCTTCCTAATAAATATCCCTTATTTTAATAATTCCAATTTTATTATTCTTCCAAATTTAATCTATTATTTAATTAAAGTTTAATTATTTTAAAATTTGTTTAATGAGTTTCTACCCTTTAATTATTTAAATTTCAATCATCCAAATCAGATTAAGATCAAATGTTTTACTTGTTGATTTTTTATTAAACCTAAAGTTTTAATTAAGGGTTGAAAGTTTAATTACCATTTTACCCCTTAAGCTTAATAATTTCATAACTCACTAAATTGAACTTAAATGAACTTGAAATTTTTATGTGACTTCACTCATATGTCAATAAAGACATGAGAGGAGAAAATGTGATTTTTCTGTATTTAATTTATTTATATAATTATTTTTGGTGGAAAATAGAGATTTTCAAGGAAAATTTGATAACATGACCAAAGGAAAGTTTCTGTCCTTAAGAAAATTAGGGGACATTTCTAATGACCAGAGAAGCACTTGGACCAATTTTGGTGATTTTTTGAATTATATTATTTTTATTATAATTATTTTGAGTTTTGGAGTGTTAATTAATTTAAAAATAAAATAAATGTTGAAAAATGGATTTTATATTTTTCAAAAATCTCTCTGATATCAAGGAAACCAGAGAAACAAATTTTGCAATTTTCTGATTTTTCTATGATTTATTATAATTATTTTAGTGAAAATGCTAGAAAATACATTTTTTTTAATTTTAAAATTACCCTAGGGCTTTAAAATTCAATATCTCACTAAATAGTACCTAGGAAAAATGTGGGATTTGTTCCTAAGTGATTAAAATTCAAAATGTGACATTTTGGTGAATTTTATTATTTTTGTGATTTTTATTATTATTTTTTTATTTTTTAATTATTAAAAATATTAAAATATTATTAAAAATCAACTTTTTTAGAAAATTGAAATTTTAATTTTCTTAGGTTCCCCTGATATCAGAGAGGCTCCAAAACCAATTTGGTGAATTTTTGAAAAGTATTTTAAAAGTTATGAATTTTTAAAGCTTAAAATGGCTAAGTGACTTAATCAACCCAATTAGTGGGGCTAACCAAGTCCAATTGACCTCAAATTTTTATGGTGGGTTCCTCTGATCCTAAAGGTCAGTGGAGAATTGATTTCAAGTCAATTTGATGCCTGGTTAATTCCAATTAATTAAAGACCTATTTTGGGTGTTTAAGCCAATTAGGGTTGTTTTAAATGAACTAAGTCAAAACCTATTTTTCCTAAGGTTCTCTGGTCATAAGGAACATCACCAAATTTTCCTAGAATTTATTTCACAACATGCTATTTACTGGAATTAAAATACTCAAAATGAATGACTCCGAACTTGAAAAATCAAGAACTCTTCATGAGGATGGCCTCTGACTTTGGAAAATTCAGGGAATGTTCCCAAATTCAGAGGCTTCAAAAGCCCTATGGTCTCATGCCATGGTGAATTGTATGCATGCATGGAGAATTAAAACAATGCAGAGAGTAAATAAATTATAAAAAATAAAATATTTGATGAAATTAAGTGATTTCTTTTCCACATTATTCTCCTCTCTTCACCGAGCAAGAGGGTATTTTTATTTTATTTTTCTGATTTTTCTACACAGTAGATATGAATTTTTGAAGTTTAGGGAATTAAATAAATTAGAAAATCCCTAATTTTCTACTTATCCGAGTCGCCGCCGCCGCATCCCTCAGCCTCCGAAAGGCCACGCGGCGCGCTCCCATTCGACGCCGCCACCCGAGTCGCCAGCCCGGGCCCCGCGGTTCTCGTACCGTCTCCCCGGTCCGACGCGATCCCGGCCGTCCGTGCGCGCGTGTATCGAATGGACGGCATCCGTTCATCGTCCCCAAGTGTTCTCACCCGAGAGCCGTCCACACTAAATCCCTAAGATCTCACTCGATTCTCAATGGATTTTTACGTTCTTATACTTGCATGGATTCGTCTTCGAAGAGACGAACACATCTATACTGGTTAACATGCATCGAAATTAAAGCATTTGAAATGGAGAATCTCCGTAAGCTCGGGATGAAGAGTTAGCTCATACCTTGGCTCGTAGAAGTGTGGCTTCAATCCGAGAGTTGTTGCACCTTCGATCGGGTCCCAAGCAAGCTCCGCATGAAGTCTCCCGGTCCAGTGAATTGTCCGGATATGATTTCGACCAAGCCCGATCACAAAGCTTGGAGGTCGGAGCAACCGGGTGGCTCCGGAGATGGGGCTTTTGATGGTGGACACCTTCTCGGTCCGGTGAAGGTGTAGAGCCAATCAATTTGGGAATCGGCTCACCGTGGAGAAGTGTCCCGGTTTTCGGTGGAATTTCAACTCCGAAATCGAGCTTGCTGCGAGGAGAAATGGCAGTGGGATTTCACCTGGGATCAAGTGCTCTAAGGATGGAGAAGGGTCCGGAACAATTTTGCGTAGTTTCGGCAAGGTTTGTGCTTCTTCTCCTTCATGGCCGAGAGGGGCGGAGTTTAAATGAGTTGGTCAGGGGCCTCCCTGTGGAGTTAGGGCTCGGGATCAGCTCGCTCGGTGAGGAGAAGATCAGCCATGGTAGCCACCGGGGATGGGGCAGCTCAGCAAGTGAGAATTTCAATGTCGGCTCACATGCGAGCTCTCGGCCATGGTGTTTTCCGGCGGCCTCGGTGGCCGGCCGGCCGTGCAATGGTCACCATCTTGGTCAGGTGGGTCGTGGCTGGGGTTTAGTGTAGTGCAATCGGCAAATGCCATGTGTAAAGTGGTTGAATCAAAGTAGAAAGGGAAGGGGCCATTTTAGCTTATTTTGGTCAACCCATGCAAATGGGTTGGGTGCACCTCCCCAAGACTCGGTTTTGGGCCGAGGAGGTCGGTGGGTCAACCTCCCATGTGTGGTGGAGTCTCCATCAAGGATTAGGTGGCAAAGCATGGTTTAGAGTGTGACATGCTTAAGGTAAAAAAGGCTTAAGGGAGGCTTAAGAAAGATCCCCTCTTCTTGCCATAAATGGACTAATGACAAGTCAAAGCCCTCATGGCTTCATGTGGCTTCGAGAATGGCTTGTTCATGGCTCCATTTGGCTTGGGAAAAGGTCGGCTTATTTCATGAAAAAGGGTTTTAGAAATATTTGGCATTTAGGGGGTAATTTGACATGTGGCTTGATTTGGAATGGTTTAATTGATGATTTTGCAACTTAGGGGTGATTTTGATCAAATGGATGATGAGGGGAAGTGTCATGTGGGCTTTAGGATGATTTGGGCTTTTGAATTTTCAAGGAAATGGCTTTTAGGAGGGTTTAAGTGATGGGCCCTTAAGTTTAAAAATGAATTTATGGATGGGAATTTTGTAAAGAGGTTGGGCCAAATAATTGTTGGGTTTAGCTCATGGATGTGTCATGAGTGATTTGAAACAAATTGGGGGTGATTTGGATTTGAATCGGGTTGAATTCGGGTTAGAGTCTGGGTTTAGGTCAAAAATGGGCCTTTTGACCTCGGTTGAGTTTCGAGTGGGACTTGGGTTCAAATTTTGGGCAAATCATGTTAGGGTTTTGTTTCATGGGAATGTTAAGGAAGATTTAGAAAAGATTTGAGGTTAATTGGAGTTGAATTGGGTGAGTTTGGGTTAAGTTTGGGTCATGGGTCCAAATCGGGCTTTAAGGCCAAAAGTGAGATCGGATCCAAATGTCAATCAAATTGACTTGGATTTGGTCTAAATTGGTATCGGGAATGTTGAATTGAAGTTTAGAATTGAATTGGACCAGAATTTGGGTCAATTGGATAGGTTTGGTTTAACATCGGGTTCACTTTGGGTTAAAATGGGTCAATTTGGGGGTTTTGACAAAAGTAGGGTAAATTGACAAAATTGGCCCATGGTGTAGTTGGACAAAATGAAATCGGGAATATTTAGGATTTTCTGGAATTTTCTGGGAATTTTCTGAATTTTTGGATTTTTAGGCCAAGAAGGGTATTTTGGGTATTTGGAGGGTATTGGGGGTATTTTTGGAATCTTTGGTATTTTTGGGTATGGATGATCAATTTGAGTGATGTGGAGATGTTTGGGATTGATTTTGGAAAATTTTGGGTAATTTGGAAATTTTGCAAAAATTCGGTAATTTCATGGTTTTGGCAGTTTAGTAGTGTAGGGTCTCGGGGTCAAAAATCGAAAATTTGGGAAATCGAAGATCGGGTGAATTTAGGTGGAAAGAAATCATTTTGGTTGAGCCATGAAACCATTTCAAGCCCATATGAGCCATGAAAGGACTCATTCGAGGCATTCACTATGTTGTTCCTAACCCTCTTAGCCAAGGGCTTAGGGGTTAAGGACCATCCATGTGAATCACCTACATGAGTCGGAGGTTAAGTTGGGTATGGGTGTGGTTTTAGGAAGTGTGTGGAAATGTAGTGTGTAAGTGTAGTGTAAGTCAGCCCCTTCACTGCACTGTGCCACCCTGTAGGCGCTCCTAAGGCCAAAGAGTCCTATAGAACTCATCCTTTAAACTTCCACATTCGATTTCAACCCTCTAGGTGATTAGGGGTCTATAGTCAAGTTTGTGGAGTTTGCAGGAGTTTAGAAGTGGTTTGAATTTCTAAAAGGCGGGTCCCAATTCTAGTCCTCTAAGATAGTCAAAAGAAAA